>JAPYZI010004989.1:0-28621 GCA_030523105.1 Ophioninae sp. A BG-2022a
CATCTCATTTTTCCACGAGAATAAAAAAAAAACAAAATTTAAAAAAAAAAAAAAAAAAAAAAAAAAAAAAAAAAAAAAAAAAAAAAAAAAAAAAAAAAAAAAAAAACGAAAAAACAAAAACATCGCGAACGAATAAATGAAATAATGAAAAATGAAACACGTTTCACCGGTCGCACTTGTCAGGAACTTTATTGGCGTGGCGTTTCTTTTGTTTTTTTTTTTCCACAGAGTCCTGTCAACGCGACCGCGTCGCGACGAAGAGCTTGCGAATTGCTCGTTTTCTTCGATCCCCCTCCTCCATCGCCGGAGATTAGAAAACGACATTCTCATTTTTTATTTTCCAAAATTTTATTCTCCACGAAATTTTCCTCTTGATCAAATCATTGATTCAATAATTTAGATAAATTTATTATTATTATTATTTATTGTAATTTATTAAAATTTGTATTATTTAAAATTCTTTTAATTTTTATTGTAATTTTTTTTTGTAAATTTTTTTTACAATTCGTTATAATAAAATTAAATTTGGTAAATTGTCATTTTAAATAATAATGATAATAATGATGATGACTCTTATGATTATTATTTACTGTTATTATGAATTTATGCTTAATTATTGATCATTTAACAATAAACAGCTATTTTCTAATAATTTTTTAATTTAATACTTTACAAGTTTCATCATTTTGTTGTCATTATCATTTTATCGTTTTATCATTTATTGCTTTTATTTATGAATTATAATTTATAAAAGCAATGAATAATTATGAGTGCGGTAAATAATTAATTTATTCTTTATAATAGTCAATTATAACAATGACAGCGATAATAAAAGCGCTGATAAATAATAACGGTAGTTATACGAAATAACAATAAATTAATTATTCACGAACTCATAATTATTCATTGATTTTATAAATTATAATTCATAAATAAAAGCAACAAATAATAACACGATAAAACGATCATGATAACAAAATGATAAAATTTATAAAGTAATAAATAAAAAAATATAAATAAAATAATAAATAATAAATAAAATAACTTACATAACTTATAGATATAATTTATTTTATTTATATAAATAAAATAACTTATATAAACAACTTATGTAAATAAAATAACTCATAAATAAAATAATAAATTATAAATAATAAATATAATTAATTAGTTGTTTATTGGGATACGTAATTATTTTTTTTACCAGTGCGCGGCTCCTCCCGATCGCGAAACCGTACGAGCTCCACGTCTAGACGTTCTAAATTTGAATAATATTTTTATGAATGAGCGGACGCATCATAAATCCCGAGGAGATAGAGCCCGAATGCTCGCCGGACCGGAGTAGCTGAATATACCAGGCTCTGTATTAAATTCATCCTTACGTATACACATATACCTATTTTTCTTTTCATTTTCTTTTATCTTTTTTTTTTTTAATTTTTTTTTCTATTTTTTTTCGATTTTTTTTACTTTCTTAGCATCTTCTGTCCTTTTTCATTATCTATACGTCGAATGCCTCGTGGGCCCGAGGGCTCCCGCTCCTGATCCCACTTTTATACGGACTCGTGGAGCCCCCGCGCGACCCTGTGACTAATAGGTTTATTATTTTATATCGCCAAGCATTTGTTATCACCACTATATATATTATTTATGTAACTCATGTGATTGGGTATATATATATATGCAATTTTAACGGGGAACAGTTATTTTGAAGACCTCGAGGACTCGTACTCAACATTGGATAAACACGAATTTATTTATCATTTTTTCCTTCGTATGTATATATATATATTTATATATATATATTTGTTTTTTATTTTTTCCTATTTTTTTTTGTTTGAATGATTGAAAACGCAAATTTTGTATTCATTGGAAAAGTATTTTTTTATTGTTTTCTTTTTTTTTTTTTTTTTTTTTTTTTTTTTTTTTTTTTTTTTTTTTTTTTTTTTTTTTTTTTTTTTTTTTTTTTCAACTGGAAAAGATTATTCGGTTACTGATTTTTATTTAAATTATAATTTGAATTATAATTTGTATAGATAGATTCATTTTTTTGTAAGTTAATTCAATCGTATTGTATTTTATTTACAAACAAAATTATTCATTTTTATGTATACATATGTGGGTTGAAAAATATTTAATTAAAAAAAAAAACAATTTAAAAATTGCTTTTTTAATAAATACAGAATATGTGAAAACAAATATAAACGACGATTTAAATAAATTTTCTATTAAGAAAAAGAAAAGGAATACAATTTATAATAATATTTAATAATATTTTTGACGAAAAAGGAATAAAAAATATTATATTTGTATTAATTAATAATCGTATCTAAATGAATAATATAAAAAAAAAAAAAATTTTAATCAATTCATTTAAAAAGTAGGAAATTTAAATAAATATGAATTCGTAAAAGTATGTACAATAGTGACAGAATTTTCCTTTTTTATTATTAGTATTTTTATTTATTATTTATTTATTTTGCTTTAACTGTTATTTATTATTTACTATAATTTATTTTCTTTAGTTTATTATTATTACTTTTATTTCCTTATTATTAGTATTTCTTTCATTATTATTATTTTTATTATTACTCATCCTTTTTCTTTCCCCCTCCCCTTCCGAGAGAAATGTTATGTTTACTCGAGGGTGTGTGGAGAACAGGATTTCGGAGGTTCGAAGGATACCCCGAGTTTCTATTCGTAACCAAAAAAATTGATATACGTATATCGTATTATTCCGTACATGCATAATATCCTATGCATTTTCCGCTCCGATTTATCACCAGCCTCGATTCGTCATAGTCGTTCCAGGATTACGAGACTACCGATTTCACGTCCGGGTGCTTTTTAATGAGGACCAATTATTCATCAGGGTGGCCAACCGAGGGGAAAGAAAAATATTGATGTTATCGAAAAAAAAAAATAAATATCCACATATACAGGGTGTCCCACGACGGAAGGTCGAAAAAATGAGGGGTGGGGGTACGCCTAGGTAAGAATGTCGAACTTTTTTTTTTCATTCTGAAATAGTTTGAGATTCTATCCAATCGAAAATTTTCAGCTGATTACGAATATCGTCGAATTTTCGTCGATGGTACTGCACATAGCAAAAAAAAACGTGTTTTTAGAAGTTTTTTACGATATTTTCGTGGAAATTTTGAGTTCTGGGGGAAATTAATGGTAGATTCGTACTCAGGGGATCAAATTACATCGAAATGGGTCAATTAAAAAAATATTAAAAATCAAAAATTTTTTCCGATTTTTGGGCAAAATAAGTTTTTTCACTAAATCATTAATAACTTTTTTCCCTTTAGGATTTGGTTCTCCACTCTGTGCTCAATCTCTTTGTTATGATTTTCTCTTTAAAATGATTTTTTAATAATTAAAATCCGATGATTTTTCGATTTTTGGCAGAATTTCAAAGTTGGACCATCGATTTTTGCAAATTTTTCCATACATACCCAGTTAGGCAAAAACCTTTTCCAAACTCACCCGATGAACCTTCATTGCATATAAGGAGTTCGAGCTACGACCTTTTGAAATTTCGTGATTTTCAAGATTCCGGAAAAGTGGCCGGGAGAAGTCGAAAAATTTTTTTTTCGCTTTTTAACCTTTTAAAAGTGTCTATTTGATCGAAAATTTTCCGCTGATTACGAAAATGCACAAGTTTTTGCCGAAAGTTCAAAATTAGACTGGGAAAATGGGAAAAACCCTTTCTAGAATACTTTTTCGACGTTTTGCCCTCGAAATCTTGGGTTTTCGGGAAAATGAAAGGTATATTTGTATTCAGGGGATAAAATTACATCGTAAAGGACCTATACAAAAAATATTAAAAATCAAAAAATTTTTTCGATTTTTGGGCAAAACACGTTTTTTCACTAAATCATGGATAACTTTTTTCCCTTTAGGATTTGGCTCTCTACTCTGCGCTCAATCTCTTTGTTATGATTTTCTCTTTAAAATGCTTTTTTAATCATTAAAATCCGATAATTTTTCGATTTTTGGCAGAATTTCAAAGTCGGACCATTGATTTTTTCAAATTTTTCCATACATACCCCTTTGCCTCTTTTTTTGCGATTTTTCAACTGGACTTCCCGGAAAAACTATAAGAGATATCGATACGAATCCAACGCCATTATTTAAGTTAGGCAAAAACCTTTTCCAAACCCCCCAAATGTATCGCCTTTGCATACAAGAAGCTCACTCTACGACCTTTTGAAATTTCGTGATTTTCAAGATTCCGGGAAAGTGGCCGGGGAAAGTCGAAAATTTTTTTTTTCCTTTTAAAAGTATTCAAAGGGTCTATTCGATCGTAAATTTTCCGCTGATTACGAATATGCCCGAGTTCTTCTCGAAAGTACAAAATTAAACTCCGAAAATGCAAAAAAACGTTTTTAGAATATTTTCATGGCATTTTTCCCTAGAAATGGGGAGTTCAAGGCGAATTAAATGGTGGATTTGTTTCGATATAAAAATACATAGACATCGATATATTTCAATTTCAATGATAATACCAATAACCAACAATGAAAGTAAAAAATTTCTCAACAAACGATTGTTATTAAATATTTATTATTTTTCCACAAAGATATACGAGACAATCAACAATAATTTTTCACCAGGCATTACAAAGCGTTCCAAATGATCTTTCGAAACCTCGAGAAAAAAAAATGTTCACGCTTATCGTCCACGAAAATTGGCCATCGCGAGCTCGACGGGGGTTGAAAACGGGGGTTGGATGATGGTCAAACCTGGGAGATTCAATGCCAGGAAGAGGGATGAAAAAGACGCCCTCTTACGCGCGTGCCAGATGGAATTCATTCCACGATTTCCTCGGAGATATTTCCTGTTACGAATTTATTTAGGTACCTTGCCAAGCCCCTTCCCCCCACCCCCTTCCCATTCATATGAAATAACGTTGAACGAAAGAACTTGAAGTGTTACGAATCGAAGAAAAAATGACGACTGAAGAGCAATATTTCAAAAAAAAAAAGAGAAAAAGAAAAATAATTGTAAAAAATAAATAATTATTTTCAATCGTAGGAAATTTCAGAAAAACAAATACGAATTTTGATTAGTTATTTTAAATGAATTTTTAAAAAATGACAATTTTGTTAACGTATTGTAGGAAATTTTACAAAAAAAAAAAAAAATATATTGATTGATAGTTATTTGAAATTTACTTAAAATGATTTTATTAAATAATGTACTTATTAAATACTATTTATAAATAAATAATAATAGTTTGATTTATACCGTATACTATTAATTATCATTTGTTTAAAGAGTTCGAATTTTTGCATATTTTAGACTTTTTGAAAATTCTGTGGAGGAAACATTTACGTATTGTTATTATTATTATTATTATTATTATTATTATTACTTTGTATTATCGAACAAACTGTTTGCGTAGGCTTTTAAAGATCCTTTTTTTATCGATTATTCTTATCTTCATAAAAATATAGTTAAAAAAATATTTTTAAAATGATATAAATACTTTCGAATGTTTATAAATTATTTTAACAAATTGCTTGCGCAGGCGATACATTTTTTAATGATTGATTGTTATTATTCACAACTTTATTGAAATATGGTTAACAAAATACTTAAAAATATTTAAAAATATTTAAAAAATATTTATAAACACTTTTATAAATTGTTCTGTGTATCCAAATTGTTTGGGTTTGTTTGGGTTAAATATTTAAAAATATCTAAAAATGTTTAAATATATATAAAAATATTTAAAAATATTTAAAAATACTTAAAAATATTTTAAAATATTTAAAAACATTAAAAAATATTTTTAAAAACATTAAAAAACATTTATAAACACTTTTATAAATTGTTCTGTGTATTCAAATTGTTCCGAGGAAGGTCGAAAGTTTTCATGGTTCCACGTGTTCCAACAATAACAAACGGATTAAATGAAAATTCTCGAGAGTTTTCGATTTTCACGATCGAGCAGGGAGGCGTGATCCAAAGATCGAAACGATTGTTCAATTGTATTTTATAGCTTCGAAGTAGCAAAAAAAAAAAAAGAAACGAAGACTCTCAGAGGAATGATTCTCTACGAGGAAAATCGATTTCGATCTTACCGTTAACGATCGAGCGATGACGCGCTAAAATTCACCCTTTCTTTCTTCCCCCCCCCCCCCCCCCTGCCCCTTTCGTTCTCTCGAGATCTCTTTCATTCTGTTTGCACGCCTCTGACTCTGTCATCGATTTCATCATCTCCGGAAAAAGGGCAACGAAAGGAGTCGGCCCATCGTCTACTCAAATCTCGGCCATCATTCACATTGGAATTTTAATCGTCTCTACCGGCGGGCTGTTAAAAAAAAAAAACTCAACTTCCGTTCTGGAATTACGCCAAATTTGAGCTCTCTGTATTGGATTTATGAAATTATTCCCAGAATTGTTGGTTTTTTTTTTTTTTTTCGTTTTATTTTTCGAATTTATTTTGTAGAATTTATTTTTTTCGAGATTTTGTTCCTTATTTTTATTTTTATTTCGTAAATTAATTTCTTTTTTAACAGAAATAGCCTTAGATCTTCCACCCATGAATTTTCTTAAATTTTATTTCGAAAATTTATTTTTTTAGAATTTTTATGATCCAGATTTTGTTACCTATTTTTATAATTTCGGAAATTAATTTGATTATTGACATAAAAATATTAGTTTTTGTAATGATGAATATTATTTTTCATTTTTTCTTAATTTATTTATTGTCTTCATTTTTGTCTTCATTTTTTTTCTTAATTTATTTATTGGAAGTTATTTGGTCCAGGATTTCGTTTCCTAGTGTTTAAATTTGGTAAATTAATTTAATTTTCAACGAAAAAACTGAATTTTTCTACTCTTGAATTTTTTTTTTTTTCATTTTATTGCGACAATTTATTTTTTAGAATTTATTTAGATCAATATTTTGTTTCATTTTTTTAAACTTTGCAAATTTATTTAATTTTCGTCAAAATAGCTTTATTTTTTCCACTGATTAATTTTTATTTTCTTTTTGTTTCGAGAATTTATTTTTAAAAAATTTTTTTGATTCCATATTTCGTTTCCTATTTTTTAAATTTCGTAAGTTAATTTAATTTTCAACAAAAAAAAACTTCATTTTTCCACTCACGATTTTTTATTGTTATTTTTCGTAACAAAAATATATTTTAACCCAAACAAATCCAGACAAAATACGTAAACTAAAAATTGAGAAAAACGATTAGGCGACGCTGAAATTAAATACGTGGATTCAGCAACAATAAAAAATCAAGACAGACTCTGATTGATTGATTGATGGCTCGATTGATTTAATTATCAGGATAGAGACCAACGAAAAAGGGAAGAACAAAAAACGAGCCGGGTAGAATAAAATTTTAAAATAGACTGGAAGAAAGAGGGCGCGAGAGAGAGAGAGAAATTGATTGATATAATTTATTATACTCCAACAGACTTTCGGGCAAAGAAAAGCGAGAGTATGAAAATAATACAATAAAAATGATTAAAAAAACAAAAATAAGAAAATACAATTAAATAAACACGAAATCAAACTTAAACTAATAAGTAAATAAACTAAAAGTTAAAAAGGACTTAAACAAATAATAATAATAATAATAAATAATAATAATAAAATTACAATCATCATAATAACAACAAACCTAAACTTAAATCGAGCTTAAATAGATAGAATCAGAATAAAACCAATTTAAATAGAACAACCATAGAAAAAATGAAAATAAATTTTAAAAAATATCAAACTAAAACTAAAATGGAACTAAAAGCAGTAATAAAACTAATAATTAAACGAAAATAATATAGTAATAATACAATCATCTTAATAATAATAAAATAATAATTATAATAACAGTAAATCTAAACCTTAACAATAACAATAACTAACCTTAATATTTTATTATTATAAAAATATTGTTATTAAAAAAAACCTGAATAATTAATTCTTATAAAAATAATGATTATAATAACAATAAATCTAAACCTCAACAATTACAATAACTAACCTTAATATTTTATTATTATAAAAATATCGTTATTAAAAAAAAAACTTGACTAATCAATTCCTATTAAAATAATGATTATAATAACAATCAATCTAAACCTTAACAATTACAATAACTAACCTTAATATTTTATTATTATAAAAATATCGTTATTAAAAAAAAAACTTGAACAATCAATTCTTATTAAAATAATGATTATAATAACAATCAATCTAAACCTTAACAATTACAATAACCAACCTTAATAACTTATTATTATAAAATATTGATATTAAAAAAAATCCGTAATAACTTATTATTATAAAAATATTGTTATTAAAAAAACCCGAATAATTCATTCTTATAAAAACAATAATTACAATAACAATAAATCTTAAACAGAACTTAAATGGATAGAATAACCATAAGAATGGCACTAAATGGAAAGACTAAAAAAAAAAAAACAAAAAAAGGAGACTGCAGAAGAGACACCAGCGAGGCTGGAAAATCTTCCTGAGAAAGTTCATTTTCTCTTTTGCGCACTCCTCTCTCGCGGTCGTTTCGCGAGTATGGGGCACTCAACGCGGGAGACAAATCGTAAATCAAGGCCCTTAATAAGCTCGTATATCACCTTCGGCCTCGTCGTATGCTTTCCTCGTGTTTCGAACGTTGGGATTCGAAGATGCGACGCGGAAAAAAGAGGGAGGGGGAAGGGCCGGGGAAGAGAAGAAGAGGGGGGGGGGGGGGCATACGGACACAATGCGGGAGTCGACCGATATTGTTGAAACAACTGATCGTGCTCGAGGGCTGCTGAACGCGAAAGCTGGCCCTTGCTTGACCCGAACCTCCGAGTTTCACTTCCGTCAAGATTTATACGACCTGGAGATGGTTATGGTGTCGAGGCTCCGAGCATACCCAGAAATGAGTAGCCTTGCCTCTCAACTTGTACCAGAAAAATCTACGCGTACGAATAATTATATTAAAAAATAAATATTCGTATAACGGGTGACTCGATACAAATAGCTTTTAAGGGGGTCGAATATATCCTTTCATTTTTGAAATTGTTCTTTCAGTTTTGACACTTTTTTTTCGAAAATGTTCTTTCTGTTTTGGCACTTTTTTTTCGAAAATGTTATTTCAAGTTTGGCACTTTTTTTTCGAAAATATTCTTTCGTTTTGGATCCGCTTTACGAATGTGTCCTTTCGATTTGAGAATGTTTTGTAAAATTATCTTTAATTTTTGAAGCTTTTTGTAATAATGTTCTTTCATTTTGGGAACTTTTGCCAAAAATGTTCCTTTAATTTTCGGAGCTTTTGCCAAAAATGTCCTTTAATTGTCAGAGCTTTTGTCAAAAATGTCCCTTAATTTTCGGAGCTTTTGTTAAAAATGTCCTTTTATCTTTGGAAACTTTTGCCTACAATAGTCTTTCATTTTGGGAGCTTTTTCCAAAAATGTCCTTTTATTTTTAAAGCTTTTGTTAAAAATGTCCTTTTATTTTTAATGCATTTGTCAAAAATGTTCTTTTATTTTGGGAGCTTTTCCCAAAAATGTCCTTTAATTTTTAATACATTTGTCAAAAATGTCCTTTTATTTTGAGAGCGTTTTTCAAAAATGTCCTTTTATTTTCGGAGTTTTTATCAACATTTTTTTTAAATTGATTTTTTTTTTTAATTACCGAATTTAGAGTTAAACCCTAAGAAATCTTCGATTTTTGACGAGTCACCCGGTATACGTAAATTTCTATATCGAAGAATTTCCGCGGCGTTGTGACCTTTAAGGGCCAAACACCGTAAAAGTTTACGGCTCTGATCCCCGGTAGTGTGGTTTGCTGCGATTTCCCTTTTGGCCCTTTGATAATTTACGATCTCGCGCGCGGACGGATCGACGCCGATGTAGGTCCTCGAGCGGACCTTCCAGCCTTCGTGAAAACTTCACTCACTCGACACAAATCCGCTCTTTCGAGGTGACTTCTTTTTATTCATTTTTTTCACACCCTTAAACTTTTTTTTTCTTTCTGTCCTCATCAGGGTGTAAATGCTACCGTAAGGGTGGCATTGGGATCGAAAATCGAATCGTATCGCTTTTATTCCAATTAAAGGACTTGTTTTTTTTTTTTCTCGATTTTTAGGCAGATTTTATTTTTCGTTATTTTTTTGTTTTTTTTTTGGAAAATAGTTTTGAATTATTTTTCAGTTATTTCTGGAGAAGAAGTTTAGGTTTTTTTCGAATTATTTCTGGACGACAGATATTGGTTTATTTGGCTTTCAAATAATATCAAATCTCAGATCAAAATCATAAGAGATCGCAAATATTTCTAAAATCAGGAAAAATTTGTAAATATACCTTAAATCAGTATTAAAATTGTAATTCTAAAGAAAAACATCGACGACTTAACATACACGAAGAAAATTCGTTTTTGAGATTCCAAACATTCCTAAAATCAGAAGAAGTCGTGAATATTTTTAAAATCAGAATCAAAATCCAGGATCTAAAAAAAACATCAACAAAATAAATATATGAAGAAAATTCGTTGTTGAGATTTCAAATATTTCTAAAATAATAAAAAAATTATAAATATATCTAAAATCAAAATGAACATTCTCAATCTAAAAAAAAAAAAAAACATCGACGACATAAATATATGAAGAAAATACGTTTTTATCGATTGCAAATATTTCTAAAATCAAAACAAAAAATCGTCAATAATTCTAAAATTAGATGAAAAATTCTAGATTTAAAAAAAAAACGTAGACGACGTAAAAAATACGAAGAAAATTCGTTGTCAAGATTGCAAATATTCCTAAAATCAGAAAAAAAATCGTAAACAATTCTAAAATTAGATAAAAAATTCTAAATTAAAAAAAAAATACTTAAACATCATAAAAATACGAGAAAAAAAAATCATTTTCGAGACTGCACTCGTTCGATTCTCGTGAAACTCTAATAGATGGAAATTTCACAAATTGGATGGGAATTCGTCGTGAGCCGATCAATTATTAACCGATCGATCGGGTCTCGCAGTTGGTGTCCCAGGCTTACACGGACACGCCAATATCGAAGATTCATGGGAACGGTTGCTACCGGTAAATAAAGCGGAAACCACGGGAATTTCACGACTCCGCCCTTATTTTGGTTACTCATGTCCACACGTATGGCTCTCGCACAATTGTGCCCTTCGCCCTTCGCCCTTCGCCCTTCCCCTCCCCCCTTTAGACTCTGTCAAACCTTCTCTTCCGTTGACATCTTTTTACCAAATTTACAAAAGTCCTCGCAGAAAAAAAAATGCATCCAGGATTTTTATAAAAATGAGGCCCAAAAGGCAAATTAAAAAATGGCTTTTTTTCGATCCTTCTCCGAATCGACCTCATCGAAATACGTCTTTTTGACTTTTTTAGCCCAAGATACGAAAATCGTTTCGAATAAATCAAAACGAATAATAATTGGTTAAAAAAAATATTTTAAGAGGGATGTATGTACGAGAGTGAAGAAAAAAAATCTTGCCACTAGGGAAACTAAAAAAAATGGTTTTTTTTTTGTTGAGAAAAAAGATATTTTTCTTCCGGATAGACAAAAATAAAGAACATCCGGGAAGAAAAAGAAAAGGAAGAAAAATGTTTTATTTTTACTGAAAATAAAAATTAACCCTATTTATGGAAAAGGAAAACTTCTTTTCTCGGAAATAAAAAAATACTTTTATCGAAGAATAAAAAAATCCTTTCTCAAGACGGAAAAATATTTTTTTTTTTCGCAACGAAAAATTTGCTTTAGCGCAAAAGAAAAGAAAATAATGTTTATTTTTTTCGGAACGAAAAATCTGCTTTCGTGATATCGGAAAAAAGAAAAGAATTTTTATTTTTCGAAACGAAAAAACTGCTTCAATGCGAGTGGAAAAGAAGGTTGAAATCCAACTAGGGGTTAATTTGATCCCCAGTATTAACGAACCAGTCAATTTTATTTGAATGGGTTTGGGCTTGTTTGGGTTCCTCGTTGAACCCAAACAAACCCAAACATAATGGTCTTTCCGAACATGGCCCATCATCATCAACATCATCAACATCATCATAATCATCATTGCAACAACGATAACGTCATTTTTTAAAAATCTCTCACTTAAGCCCTTCCAGTAGACACATAAATCGACAATAATTATAGCTATTATTACAAGCGTCATTGGGCAGCTGAAAAGTGAGCAGGGCATTGTCCCGAAACGGGCCAAGTATTCCGAGGACGATTTCAACGAATTCGAGAATGATTTTTGGCTTCGAGAATCGATGGTACGAAGGAGAAAAGAGAACGAAGAAAATAGCCACCCAGGAAGCTCGAGGGATGCTGGCCAACAATGATTTAACGAAATCTTTCTTTCCACCTTCGTAAGAAACGGAGGTCGAGGGGGATGAATATGCGGAGCCCGAGGAAGTCGTTAACGCACCAAAAACTTGTCCCTTCACACATAACTTTATATTTATTGGCATTTGCGTACATTGTCCGAGGGGTTGCACCCTGTCGCACGTTCTTCCACTTCTCATCGTCATTATTCTCTGTCGACGTTGCACGAGTTCCTTCCACGCTATTTCTCCTCCACTTTTGAAAATCAGTCAAAAAAAAACAAAATAATGAGAAAAGCCTCGACGAATTTTTGAAACGAATCGAATATCGACGAAGCCCCCGAAACAGTAATCTTTTTCCAATTGATTTATTTATTTAATAGTCGGAATAATACATTTAATTAAAATTTATTGTTTATTTAATTTGTATGATTTTTATTTATTTATATTTATTTTAAACATCGTATATTTAATATTTCATGGAATATAATATTGTTTATTAATATTTGTTTTTGTTTTATAATAAATTGAATGTATAATATTGAAATTCAATTTTGTTATAAATAAATAGGTCATTTTTAATATGTTTTTTATGATTCTTTGATAATACAGGAATGTAAATAATATCGATAATATAAAATATTTATTATTGGGTTTATTTCTATTATTACATTGAGTTATTCAATTTCGTAATTTTCCAGATACGTCATTTTTTTACTGTCACGTGACTGAAAATAGTGTACATTATATTATTATTCAAATTAATTATAAATTGAATATTATTATTTCATTTTTCAATATTTTCAATTCTAATATATCAAATATTATTATATAATATCAAATATTTAACGGATAAAAATTTAGGTTTAAATAATCACTTAATATCGATATTAATTTTTGTTGTTTTTACTTTAACATGAATATTGTTATATTTGAATAATGAATGAATAACATGAATATGAACAATATATATATTTTTTATCATTAATGTAATAATGTAAGTTTTTTGAGTCACGTGACTTAAAATCGAATATATAATATATTTATATATATATATATTTAAATTATTTATGAATAAAAATTTTCTATTTCATTTTTCAATATCCTTTATTGAATATTATTATACAATGTTAAATATTTAACAGATAAAACGATATGTTTAAATAATAATTTAAAATAAATATTTATATTTTACAATTTTTTATTCATATTAATTTACCTTAGATATTTGTTATTATTGTTACTAACATATTTATATGTTATTATTATTATTATTATTTTTTTATTGTTACGTAATATACATCATGGAAGAGAATTTTTGTTATTATTGTCCAAAAATGATGGTTTTGGAGTCACGTGACTGAAACAGCCTCGAGCCCACCTAGAAAAGCCATTATTATCGGTGGAGAGAAATGGAATGCAGGTGAGCCTCTTTCGCCCCCGAAAATCGAAAATAGAGGACCAAAGTCGAAAGAGTCCCAGGAGTCAAAGAGTGTACATTCATACCGGGGCAAAAGAGACCAACAGCCGGATTACAATGCCAGTCGCCATTTTTAAACTAGAGGATAGAGGATCGGTGATGCTCACGGGCGGTTTGCACGTGTTTGTTGGCCCACACGCTGGGGGGTGTTTTCACCAAGATTCCGGCGCAAAATGAAAAAAAAAAAAAAAAAAAGAAAAAAATCGTTTCCAATATACCTCCCACATATACGAAACCTATTCTTTCTTGGTCATTCTAACAGCCGTATAATGCCGGAGCTCATCGGACGTTTAGGGATACACCGACACCCTTAAAGACAGAGTTTCAAGATTTTTTGAAAAATCTTCATTTTGGAATGGTGTAAAAATTTGTTTTTGAAAATCTTAGTTTTTTTATGACGTAACATTTTTTTGTAATCTTCGTTTTTTTGATGATATAATATTGTTTTTTTTTTTTTTTAAAGTCTTTGTTTTTTTGAGAAATCGTTGTTTTTTTGATGATATATATTTTTTTTATTTTGAAAAAACTTCGTTTTTTTAATGCTGTAATTTTCGGTTTTTGAGTTTCTCGTTTTTCGTCGATATAAAATTTTTAATGATACAACTACCCGAAAAAGTTGGTATTTCCATCGTTCTAAATTCACGTACTCAATAAATAATCAATAATAAACAAAATACAATATGTAACAACAATACAATATAAATTATATAGCATAATAATATGGTATAATATAACATAAAAATAAGTAATATAATAATAAAACAATAACCCAACTTTATTACTAAATCGATCGAACAAACAATCAATAATAATTAAAATAAATGAATCGTAGTCTAGAAAAAATAAAAAATGGATAAAAAATTAAAAATGATCGAAAAAAATGTATTTCAATCTCAAAAAAATATAATCCATAATTTTATATAAAACAAATAATTTATATAAAATATAAATATTCATACAAAACAACTAATTTTATATAAAATAAACAATTTCATCTAAAAACATTTAAAAAATGAATAAACAACAAAGACCCAATAAAAAACTATTCGATGATTTTTCGAACCAGAAATTCCCATTCTCTCTCTACCCACAGAATACAGACGTAATTCCAGCGTTCCAGAAAACCACCCAAAAAAAAAAAAAAAAAAAAAAAAAAAAAAAAGACAAGAGCAGTTGGAGGATATTCTTCAGCCGGTAGGAGGTGGTAGGAGGCATACAGAGATGTTTTCACTTCCGGGGTGAGTTTAGTACTTTTGTGCGGAGTGATATTCATGGGATGGAACGATGGGAGGGTGAGTACACGACCGAGAAGCAACAGCCCTCGCAATGGGTGGCTTGATTATAATGGAGGTATCATTCGTTTGATACATCTGTGTGTGTGGAGCCCGACCGCAGATGAGGATAATTGCGAATAGGGGAGGGAGAGGGGGAAGAGCTTCCCTTTATATTACAAATGGCATGTGTATCCCCCCCCCCTCTCCAACCACCGTTTTCAGCGCCCCCTCTCAATCTCCATCTCTTCGGATACCGATCAAACCAGCGACGAATAAATAAAAGATAATTATCTAATTATTTCCATTGAGAAAAATCGCGCGGTCTCTGATGAGGTAGCAAACGACAGCAGCCAAACAGAGAAAAAGAGAGATAAAAAGGCTTTTTGATATTTTTTGCACTTTGGCTATCATCCAACCGATGCTGAACGACGATTGTTCCATTCTTGGATCAATCAGGTAATGACGGATCTTGATGATCCATTTTCAATTGTATGGATGTATGAATAAGCTATTTTCAGAAGGTTGGATTCATTGAGGATCGGAGACAATGTCTTTCGGGTAGGAAAGATTTTGATTATTTTGTGGTAGTATAGTGTTTGGGTTAAGCTGGGTTTGTTTGGGTTTGTTTGGCTTTTCAGGTCTATTGGGTCTGATAGGTTAAGCTGGTTTTGTTTGGCCTGTGAGAAAGAGTATGGATTCTTTGGTGGCAATCCAGTTTAGGGGTCATTATTGGGTTCGTTTGAATTCATTTGGGCTCGTTTGGGTTCGTTTGGGTTAGTTTGTGTTCGTTTGGTCTATCCTTTAATCATCGATCTCATGAAGGATTTGGATTCGTGACTTCTAGGCAGAAATGGTATTGATTTCTCGGTGGCAATCCCCATCTAGGCCTTTCTTGAGCTCGTTTGGGTTCTTTTCGTCCATCCTTCGATCATCAATCCCCAGAAGGTTTTTCTAGATTCTCCAATGGCAACCTAATTCTACGAATTTCTTCGTCTCGTAGAATTGCCAACTTTCGAACCTAGAAAATGACTTATCCAGTGCCATTTACAGCCAGCGTTAATGATCAGCCAGCCAATCAAAAGAATACATCGGAAATAAGTAATCTGACGAGAACGAATTCTCAGCCGAGACCCAATAATACCAAGCAACCATTATTTACTACCAGCCCCTTGTCCTCCATCATCGCACCTCGTACCTTCAGATCCGCAACGCTGAACACCAACCTGTTCCTTTTCTCCTCCAGCTACTCTCGGTAGCATCGAACATAGTTCAAATGAACCAGCGGGTTACCGCAAACATATACCCACACATTTACCTAACTACATGTGTACATTTCGGAAAAAATATTTACGAGCTTTTGCCGTGAATTACGAAGTGTTCGATTCAACAATAATTTACGAGAGAGGAAGAGAGAGAGAGAGAGAGGGAGACTGATAATAAAACCCAATGATTCGACCGTTTTACATCCGATGAAATAAATTATTTCTGCAGAACGATAATTCCTCCCCTCTTTCATGAAATGAAACTCCTGATAGAGCGGATATCTAGGGTAAAAACGAATTGAAATGTTACATAATGGCTTTTATGCCATTTTAGGGATTTTTTGGTAATTTTTTGGTAATTTTTGTTAAGTGTATGTTCAGACTTGTTACGAGGGTTTGGGTTTGTTTGGGTTTGTTTATTTGGGAGTTGATGACAGTATGGTAACTATCTAGGGAAAAGGGGAAGAAAACGGACGGATATCTAGGAAAACATAATTGAAATTTTACTAAATGGCTTTTATGCTATTTTGGTGATTTTTTTGGTAATTTTTGTTAAGTATATGTTCAGACTTGTTACGAGGGTTTGGGTTTGTTTGGGTTTGTTTATTTAGGAGTTGATGACAGTATGGAAGACATCCAGTCGAACTTACCAAATATAAAAATTTCCACAATCCAATCCTTCGTAATATCGATTCCACGAGAAGTGCATCCTCTTCTAATTGCAGCAAGATCCAATTTTGGGTATCACATTTTTTTCGATAACTCGATTGTTTACCAATATTTCTGAACGAAAAAAAAACTGTAATTTCGTTAGACCACTCGTGAACTTCGACCAAATTTTCGACCTCCTCACCATGATAGTTCACCATGAAAAAAAATATTAAAAATCGACTTTAAATCCATACAGAAAAAAACATTGATTCTAAGGAAAATCAGGGTTAAAAAATGGGGAAAAATGGGGAAAAATAGGGGAAAAAAATGGTTTTTATCGTCGGTAGACATCGGAATGAAGAAAAGAGGATTAAAGAACGGCGTGATTCGGTGGCCCCTATATCCTCGCTTATCTCGAGTGTATCGTAGACTATACCTATGTTACTCATTCACCTCAGTGGACTTCGAGACGAGTGACTCGTGAAACTTTGCTCCGGCATTTAATCTGGTGGCAAGTATCTTGTCGTGAGACATTAAAGAGACAAGAGTGGATTCCGGGGTGTCACACGAGCAACAGGAGCAAAGAGAGAGAGAGAGAGGGAGAGGGAGAGGAGTGACTCAGAGAGGTGACAGATTCTTATCTCGCGGGGATCCGCATCTTGTCCTGGATCACGAGACACGCCGTCTCTCGAGTTCAAAAGGCTTCTGTACCGAGAAAAACAGAGGGAGGGGCGAAGGGAGGCGGGGGGGTCGTTTATTACGTACTCCGGAACGAACTATATCTAAAAACGTGCGGATACTCGGTAATCACAAAATTCATTCAAATTGTATTGGAATATTGTAATAAATAAATATAACATTTTTTTTTTTAATAAAAAGGAATTTTCGTTTTATTCGGAACGTTGATGAATTAATAATGATATTGCAACAAAATTGATTAGGGTTGATATTTCCATACAAGAAATAAAAGATTTGGTATGACAGCATTTTTATTTCGAAGATTGTGGACATTTTTTAATTGATTATTTAAATTAGTAATTCAGATTGTTGCTTAATTACAATTTTTATTTGAATTTTTTCATCATTTATATTTTCAGGTGAATTATTTACTGATTTAAGTTTTACTAGTTTAAATTGTTCATGAACTAAATATTTAATGTGAAATTTTAAATAATTTATGTGTTCAGTTGAAATTGTAGCTGATTTAAATTTCTAATTAAAATTGTTACTAATTTAAATTTATTTTACTTTTTTTTTCATAATTTAATTAAAAGTTGACAAGAAATTAAATGAATAATTATTGATATGATAGTTCAAAAAATGTTTAAATTAATTATTTAATCGACGTTTTTACAAAAATTATCATAGTTCGATAATTCATGAGAATTTTTTCAAAATAACGAGCCTTTTTATAAAAATTCCCTCAAAGTGCCTAAATAAGCCACGTGAGAAGGGAATAAGGAGAGCGATGCGTTCCAGGCGACTGGGTGAGTGGGTGACTGATTTTTGGTCCGCTTTGCTGGTGATTCTCCATAGGTATTGTCGTCGTTTCACAAAGAGATATACGACTCTTCGTTCCTAGAAACAGTTTGGATTCCCATTGGGAATGAGAGGGAGAGAGAAGAGACAGGGACCTGAAAGATCGTTATTATAGGTCCATACCTGAAGATCCTGACCACAACGCATCAAGATTTCACCCTCATCCCAATTTGTGAAATTCCTTGTTTTCCATTATTTATTCCTTTTACGTAGAATCCTGTCGGACGTCAACCTCGTCATTGACTAAAGCTCAAACGTTTTTTTTTTTTTCTCAATGGATCAAACCCAATCAAAGATTTATTAGGAACGAACAATATTTTTTAAAAATAAATAACTATGCAAAATATTTTGTAAAAATTGACTCGTTTAAATATTCAAAAATACAATTTTTTAATAATTTTATGACGTATAACTTCAATGGATCAAGTCGAATCGAAGATTTGTTAAAAAGAAACAAAATTTCCTTATAAACGAGAAAAATATAAACAAATACAATTTCTAGTTGAATTATTTAGGAAAAAAATTATTCATAATTTTATTAGGAATTATTTCTATTCATAAAATTATTTTTATACCTAAAATCGTAAAATAAAATTACATAGATCGCTATTCAAATATTTGAATAATTAAAAGATATATATACTTAAAGAATACACTTAAATTTAATGAAATAAATTTTTCAAAATTAGTTAAAATATTTTATCAAAAAAAATTGTTTGCACGAAAAACAAACTTCAATTTAAAAAATCCATTAAGCGTCCTTCAACCATGTCGGTACTTTTTTCAAAATTTCCTAGAAAATAACAAAAACCTTTTTATTCAAATAAACAAAAAAAATTAAACATCACAAAACCAATCATAAAAATAAATAAAAAATCTGCCACTCGAAAAAAATCTAATAAATAATAATAATAATAATCAAATAAAAAAAAATGCACCCAGTGCACATTTTTTTAAGTATCTCCCTCAATTTTCCGAATTAATTTTCGTGCGTCACTGAGTCGTCGAACAAATCGTCTCGAGTCGAAACTCGAATTTTTTTTTTCTCACCGAAAGATCGCTCCTCTCCTCTTTATTAATCCGAGATTTTCGTCGTGTATATATAAATACACAAATATGATATGTATTCACGTGTTTTTTTTTTTCTTCTTCTATTTGTACAAATAGACACGGGGTACACGTAGAACGCGTATACAGACGTGTCCTGTGCCTGTGAGAACGGGTATAGAGAGGCTACGAAGAGATGGACGCCGGGCCCGAGTTCTTTTGGGCATTGAGGCCCTCTCGGTCATAAATAATCCGGATGTTGGGCCCCATAAGTCAGGTAGATTCGGGGCCCGAATTTTTCGAGAGAACGAGGGAGGGAAGCTGCGAGGATACGTTTGATCTACTGTCCCAGTAGTCCTCCACAAATATTAAACCCAAATATCGTTAAAAAATTATTTTTAAAAAATTTTAAAAATAAAAAATCAATTAAATTCAAAATTGAAATTGAATAAAATGAACATTAATTTAAATTCAAATTAAAAATAGAATTTATAAAAATTACATGGAATTAAATTAAATTAGATTTAATTTAATTAAAAATTAAAAATAAATACAATTTATAAAATAAAAAAACAAAAACAAAACCCAAACAAAAAATAAAAAAATGATATTCACGAAAGTGGAAACTAAATACGGTCGAAGGTTTAAGAATAAAACCAAAAATTAAAAAATACAATTTTCTTATTTGCAAAAAGTAAAAGCCAAACGGTGAAAAAAATATACTGAAAAAATTAAAACGTGCAAAACGACGATTGTGAAATTTATATTATTTTGTTAACTATTGCTTTGGCAACAAGCAACCATAATACTGAATTTTTTTATCTTTAAAATGAAAATCAAACTTTTATTTATTTTCCAGGAAAATTCAACGTTTTAAAAATAAAATAAAAAAACAAATTAAAATACCATTTTATCGTCCATACAACTAGAATAATTTCAATATGAAATATACTTGCACTCAAAAATAATTGTTCAAATGGTTTTAACAAAAAATAAATCATTTCCATTATTAATTTCGATCTTTTTTTCTCGATGACTTTGAGGACCCCATAGACCCCGTCGTGGTCCTCAAAATCACTCTTGGATAAATCCAAGTAAACTGGTGGAAAAAAAATTCTAAAATTCGTCAATGTGTGTTATTTTCTTTTTTCAAAAAAAAAAATATATATATATATGTCTGTTTGAGTACTGGTGGTTTACAGAGTCACGCCCTGAACTGTCGCTTCACAATGAGAACAAACAGGAGGAAAAGAGGAGAAAAGAATCGAGACGTAGGAGGAGAGAGAGCGAGACAGATGGTGTATGGGAAAATGGGCCTCTCGTCTTACAGGTGTAATATATTTATATTCTCCGGACATCTTTATAATCTGTTAACCTCGATGGAAAATAACGAATCGATTCTCGGATTCTCTCCCCTCCCGCTTCACGTTCATTCTGAGAGTTCCCACTCGTGCTTTACCGCAGACATTTTTTGTCGATTTTATTATTTCCATAAATCCATGGGGGTCAAAAAAGCGATATATATAGAGAGAGAGAGAGAAATATATAAATATATATCTTTTTATAGAGCCACCCTATATATATGCATATATATGCACGATGGTTCTAAAAATGACATCGAAAAAGAAAAATCAGATGCCTCTTATCGATCCCTATCTTAATCACTCCAGTCAACATTCAATGATCTTTTTCTTCACAAGAAAAAAAGAAATAATTTTGTTTTTCAAATGGGGAAAAATAAATTCTTTTCTTTCTCAAATGGGAAAAAATAAACTCTTTTAAATAATACATTTTTAATATTTTTTTAATCTTTTTTGGCCAAAAACAATTTTTTTTTTTTTTATTGGTAAAAATAAATTTTTTTTCTCAATCATGGAACGATAAATTTCTTTTTTCTAAAGTAGAGAATAATTAATTATATTTTTTCTCACATAGGGAAACTTGAATTCTGATTTTTCCCAAAATAGGAACAATAAATTTTGTTTTTTTTTCTAAAATGGGGAAAAAGTGGAAAAAATAAAATCCAAGGCTTGGAGAAAGATCGCAAAAAACATTCTTATCTTTTTTTAACACTAAAAAAAATATGTTAAAATATAGGAGTGGTTTTCGATGGTAGGGTAAATTTTTCGTACGAGTGTTATTTTTCTCACCATTTTTGTTACTTTATTTTTACTATAGTTTTTTTTAATTCGTGTTTTTTTTTGGTCGTTTTATTTTCCGGTGCACTTAAGGTCACGAGGTAGCAACGAGTGGCGGCCATCGAGAGAGTTTTTTCATGTCAGACAAGAAAAGCTGTTACGGGCTCGTTACGAAATCACTGAGGAGATCAGAGGTCACGTTAGAGGGCAAAGAGTGAGTGTACCCTGTATCCTTGCTCTTTCACCCCAAACCACCCTCCAACCTCCAATATCACATTTTAACCCAAAATTAACTTTTTCAACCTCTAATTAAAATTCTTCCATCCCCCAAGTCCACCCCCAATTCTTCAACCCCCAAATATCATTTTTCAACTCATAATTCAACAGGCAACCCCCAAATATCAACTTTCAACCCCCAATTCCATTTGACCTCCCCCGATACAACTTTCCAACCCTCAATTCCTTCTTCCACCCCCAATCACCTCTCTCCACCCCCAATTCCATCCTCCAACCCTTAATTTCACTTTTCAACCCCCAACTTTACTTTTCCACCCCTAATTACTTCCTTCAAACCCCCTCCCTCTTTTTCATCCTCTTTTTCAACCCTTGAGGTAAAAATAAGGTAAAAATACGTCTTTGAAGGCCAGAGGGGTAGAAAAAAGAGCTACCGATAAAATCCTCGATACATTGCCGGACCACGAACCCATAAGTGATTTTCTATATGAAGTGATCGTTTCTCTTTCATCCCCCACCCCTCATCTGATGATAAAATCGTTCTAATGCCGCTCACTTGTTTCGCCACTTGAAAAGGAAAGGAAGAGGGGGGCCGGGGCTTCCAGGGGGTAAACTACCCCTCGAGATACCGATCTCTAGCAGCTTGTCCTTACTAAGTGCATCTCGATATCCCTCGATCGTTTATTCCCTTAATTCTTCCATCACATTCTTCCACCCCTTACCGTCAGTAACAAAAAACTACTAAAAATAAATGTGGAAAAGTTGAAAAAAAAATGTTTCGAGACCGTAAAAGCGACAAGATCGAGATATTCGGGTATTTGATTAAATTCATTGCCGCCCATGATACGCACTCACGTGCTTATCGAGATCGACAAGTAGGAAGAAGAAAAAAGGAAGGGGGAGGGAAAAGAGAAGCTGAGAGGGTGATGGAGGGATTAAATGAAATGAAAATGAAATGAAATGAAAATGAAACGAAAATGAAATAAAAATGAAATGAAAATGAAATAAAGATGAAATGAAAATGAAATGAAAATGAAACGAAAATGAAATGAAAATGAAACGAAAATGAAATAAAAATGAAATGAAAATGAAACGAAAATGAAATAAAAATGAAACGAAAATGAAATAAAAATGAAATAAAAATGAAATGAAAATGAAATGAAAATGAAATGAAAATGAAATGAAAATGAAACGAAAATGAAATGAAAATGAAACGAAAATGAAATGAAAATGAAATGAAAATTAAAATGAAAATAAAATAAAACTAAAATGAAATGAGAAAATGAAATGGAGTGAAATTAAAATGAAATGAAGTGAAATTAAAATGAAATGAAGTTAAATTAAAATGAAATGAAAAAAAAGAGGGAACGGCACGTTCCACGAATTCATCGAATACTCTCTGAATTATATGCTCACGATGAGAAGTGAGCGGGACCCTCGTGCTCGTTTACTCGACGTCGTCGTCCTCGAGGAGAACAGGAGAACTCGCGCTCCTTCGACTTGTGTAGTACGTCGTTGCCCCTGAATTATAACCTGGACCGTAAGAACATAGAGAGTAAGAAAGAGGGAGGGAGAGAGGGAGATAGGTAGAGAGACGATGATGATGATAAAGTTTATTAAGCCCTAGCCGTACTAACGAGCAACAATTGTTTCAACAACAAAAAGAAAAATCATACAAATATAATAGAAATTAACAATAGACAATAAGATAACAATAATAATAAAAAATACTACAAAGAAAGAAGAAAACAACTATTGAACTAAGTATAAATTGAATCACAATACTAACAATAATAATACAGAAAACGCTTAACTTAAAATTGAAAATAAAAATACAGTAAAACAAAGTAAAACTAAAAAAAAAAAATATATATTGCATCAATACTCATTATTCAAAACTACTGTTGATTCAAATATTTCAATGGAATGATAATACATTTTATTATCCCTTGGTATAACTATGACAAAAAATAATTATAATAACAAATACATAAATTATACTAAAATCAAGAAATTAAAAATACAAAATAATATCACAATGATAATATTAATAAATAATACAGAAAGAAAATAATACAAAATAAACCATAATAAAAAAATAATAATACTAATAATACTACAAAAATGCTCGAAAGAAAAATAAAAAAATCGAATTGTACAAATATATTTGTACAATTCGATTTTTTTGTTTTTCTTTCGAATTGTACAAATATATTTGTACAATTCGATTTTTTTGTTTTTCTTTCGAGCATTTTTGTAGTATTATTAGTATTATTATTTTTTTATTATGGTTTACTTTGTATTATTTTCTTTCTGTATTATTTATTATTATTATCATTGTGATATTATTTTGTATTTTTAATTTCTTGGTTTTAGTATAATTTATGTAGAAATAACAATAATGTAGAAATTAGAAGCAATATGGGTGTTCGTACCAATCGATCTGGGAGGTCGGCCATCTTTTTTTTTCTTTTTTCCTCGTTTATTTTTATTTTTATCGTTTTTTTTTTTTTGTTGTTGTTTCGTCAATTGTACGTCGTTTCGTCCGATAAAAATGGGAATTTACGAGCGGACATAGGAAAAGCGTACGAGAGGGCGCTCGATGCAAGTGCTCGATCGTTACGCTCTATAAGGCTTCATTAAACCACGAATGCGAGGCACGTAGGAATCGTGAGAGACTAAGAAACGAGACTCGACTATAGCTTATGGGTAATTTGCGAAAATGAAAATAAAAACGTTAACTCTCTCTCTCTCTCTCTTTTTCTTTTTTTTCATTTTCTTTCCATCCGTATGATTGCTTCGTTAAGAATCATTCACGAGAGATGCTCGGATGTAGACCCAACTTACATTGGCTCAAAAGGATAAGATAGAGAATTCCTCGATTCGCTACGAACGATCGAAGCCAAACGCGGAAAAGTCACGGATGGACATCGTTAGACTGGACTTGGAAAAGTCTCCCAAATGGGTTTTCACTCTGAGTAATGGGCTAGAAGCTTGAAGACTTATTCTATAAGCGAATACATTTTTTTAATACAGGAAATTTACATTTTGCAACGGCACGCTGTTAAATTTGATGAAATTGAAAAATTTTAAGTTTCGATCTTAAGGGAATGACGAACACGTTCGTATCCACTTCGAAATTTTTAAATCCAATTTATCCCGTACTATTCAACCGATTGGAACGAAATTTATTGTGTATATGCAGAACGCTTGCTCTAAAAAGAACACGCTCGGCTTTTATCATAATTTTGCAAAAAATTTTGCAGATTGTGGTTACCATGGGAGAAATAACGAGCTACGATTCATCGTATTCCACTTTGACAATTTTCTCGACCGTAAGCCTCTGAAACGTTGAAAAGTACACATTTTGAGCTTTTTTTCATCTATTTTTATGAAGACATTGCGGAGAAATTGGTTTTCGAAAAAGGGGTATGTATGGAAAAATTTGCAAAAATCGATGGTCCAACTTTGAAATTCTGCCAAAAATCGAAAAATCATCGGATTTCAATGATTAAAAAAGCAGGAAAAAAAGTTATCGATGATTGAGTGAAAAAACTTGATTTGCCCAAAAATCGAAAAGAATTTTTTATTTTGAATATTTTTTTAATTGGTCCATTTTGATGTAGTTTTGTCTCCTGAATACGAATATACCATTTATTCTCCCAAAAAGCCAATATTTCGAGAGAAAAATGTCGAAAAAATATCCCCGAAAGGTTTTTCGCATTTTCCCGGTCTAATTTACGTGTGTGTATTTTCGTTGCGACCGAACTACGCTCGTCTTTTTTCCACGCTGAGCTCGTAACGATTCCACAAGTACATTTCAGGAATTTTCTGAATACAACTCAAGTATTCAGAAAATTCAAGTTCAACTGAAGTACTCAGAAAATTCAAGTTCAACTGAAGTACTTAGAAAATTCAAGGTCAACTCAAGTACTCAGATAATTCAAGGTCAACTCAAGTACTCAGATAATTCAAGTTTAACTCAAGTACTGAGATGATTGAAGTTCAACTCAAGTACGTAGAAAATTCAGATTCATCTTAAGTGCTCAGAAAATTCAAGTTCAACTCAAGTACTCAGAAAATTCAAGGTCAACTCAAGTACTCAGATAATTCAAGTTTAACTCAAGTACTGAGATAATTGAAGTTAAACTCAAGTAGTCAGAAAATTCAAGTTCAACTCAAGTACGTAGAAAATTCAAGGTCAACTCAAGTACTCAGATAATTCAAGTTTAACTCAAGTACTGAGATAATTAAAGTTAAACTCAAGTACTCAGAAAATTCAAGTTCAACTCAAGTACGTAGAAAATTCAGATTCATCTTAAGTGCTCAGAAAATTCAAGTTAAACTCAAGTACTCAACAAATTTCTCATACATTCCAAAAAGTCTAACAACCAAACGGAATAAATTTGAAAAATTTCGAAAATTCTGAATTCCCTCCGGGAGGTCCTTGGAGGTCCTGTATCGCCCCGTGCCACGAGAATCCTTCCAAAGATGATGATTGACGTGGAACCGAAGTTTAAGAGGCCCGCAAGAAATTCGAGCTCAAATATTTCTCGTCGCGAAGCGAGTGGACGAAAAAAGTTTCGGAGATCGCTGAAGGGATTCGTCGGTGAGTTCCAGCAGGGTCTTAAAAGGCGAAAAACCAATGGGAAATATGTGCCTCGTGAAAGAGAGACGAGGGGGAACGATATCCCTCATCGTTCTCCTCCGCCTTGCTTGACGTCTCAACTCTCGTGCCAAACCTCGTCCTCGTTATTCCTCCACTTCCTTTCGACTTTATTTTCTTCACGTACAAAATCGGTGGTAAACTCCAATGGAGTTCCCGAGAGAAAAAGAAACGAAGGGGGGGGGGGGTTTGCCGAGAGAAAAAGACATGGAGGGGGGGGGGGGGGTGGCGGGGGGAAAAGGGGGGGGGGGGGGGGGGGGGGGGGGGGGGGGGGCGTTGGCCCCTCTCAGGTCCGGATAAGTACAGAGAACGAATGAGAGGAAGAAAAAGAGCGGAACCCACGTCGCCATTTGTTTGGCATTTACAGCCATTTAGAGCGGAAAACCTAAGGCGCGCGTCGCTGCGGTACCACCGACTGTGAGCAACAATTTTCTTCCTGCCTTCCTATACATCCATATACGTCACGAGGTACAACGAAAAAAAAAAAAAGTATATTTTTAAATATATCGACCATTTTACAATCAATAATGTTAATAATAATAATTATTATTATTATTATAACAATGTATTGTAATAATTATTAAAAAAAAACGAATTTAGAAAAAATAAATTAATTAAATGATACAGTGAATTGTCAGATTATCGCGCAATTATTATTTTATTAATGTATTATGAATGTGTTGTAACAATATAAATATAATAGCTATAATAATTGGAACAATCTGTTATCGTTATTTCTTAAAAACTGATTTTGTATAGATATAAATAATTGAGTAAAATCATATAATTATTAGATTTACGTTTTATCATAACGGTAATAATAGATTTTGAATTATATATTATTACTGTTAGCGTTATTATTCGCAATATTATACGATACGATATATCGTGTCAACTTATGTAATTAATTAATTGTTACTACTTTAGGGTTTTCTTTTTGACATTCGCAGATTTTTAGCTTAAACGTTTACTCATTTTTTAATATTGTTTTAAAAAAAAAAAAAAAATATATATGTATATATATTTAAATATTCATTTCAATATGTATCTCAATGTTGTATTATGTACATGAAATTGAATAAATTATTATAAAATAAAATACCATACATAAAATTGAAAATATTCCTTACATTATTTGAAAAATCATAATCAATTATTATCGTCGTAATCGTAATTATATATACCGTATATAAAATTAAAAAAATTATAAACAAATGAAATTATGGATAAAAAATTAAATACATATTATTATCATTATTATTATTATCATTATATAATAATGTCTGAAGTTCTCTCTTTTTCGTATTTTCCTCGAGTTCGAGCGTGTCATTGTCAGCGTTGCGCGCGCCCCTTTGACAATTGAGAGAAGAAAGGACAAAAAAAAAAAGTCAGAAGTTGAAGGCCCGTTTGGGCACGCCAGCCACAAGTACAAGGGCGCGTTTGGGCTTTCGAATTTTTCACGGGAGGAGGAGAGTCAGAACGGTACATCTGCGGTCCAAGGACCAAGAGGAAAAAGCCCCCCCCCCCCCCCCCCCCCCCCCCCCCCCCCCCCCCCCCCCCGCGGCCGCTCCAAGGACGAGGAAAAAGGATACGAAGTCTAGGGTAATATTCGCTCGCTTATGGTCATCGCTCTTCCTTGGACGGTCAACCTGGTTAGTCAATACGCAGGGAATATTCTTTTCGAAGGAATATGTTTATAAGAGTGAGAGAGACCCCCTGGGCCATACTCTCGTCGAGAAATTCGTTCGGGTCGACAGAAATTCGCCACGCTACTTTCGACACGCTCCTCGATTCAATTCTCTCGTACAATTCTTGTTTTATCGCGTCTCACTCACGCAAGTGAGGTACCAGGTCGTTCAAGATCAACCATACAGGATCAAGACCCTGAATTTTTTCAGTTTCACTTGGTCAGTGGGAGAACATTCGTTTACCAGATTTTCTACACCGATTTAAAAGATTTTTGTTTTTTTTTTTTTTTTTTTTTTTTTTTTTTTTTTTTTTTTTTTTTTTTTT
>JAPYZI010004990.1:0-11655 GCA_030523105.1 Ophioninae sp. A BG-2022a
CTAGTGTCCAGTGCAGGCGGCGGATATACCAAAAAAACGGGGACCGCACGGAGAGAGTGCACGGCCTTTCGAGTTCCTCTAATAAGGGGTATCTTAAACATAGGCGTATTTTTAAGAGTACCTCTGGGAATATGTGAAGGAATGAGAATATTATAATCGCGCCTACTTCATGTACGCGTTTTAATAAGGAACCGTGAGAATACTTGATATCGTCGGAGCTTAATGCATCTGCCGACGTGACACTATCTAGCTAGCTCGCGTCTAAAAAATCGGGGAGTTAGATTTCGGTTCAGAGGATCTCGCTACGAACGTGGCTTGTACAAAGTGTTAATAAAAAAAGAATTATTATTCTCGTTAAGGAAGTAAACGGCATCCCAATTAAATGTCCCGGGGCACAGAGTTCCACAAATGGTGACCCCGACGTGATCTGACCAAAAAATAAAGTGAGAACTTCAAAACAAACCAATCGAACAGAAGGTAACGTGTGCGGAAGAAACAAAGAAAATATGGCGACGCCGCGAACGCCGGCACATTCGACCCAAAAGAATGTGGCCTACGAAAGTTCCACGGTCGACGACTGGGCTGATGTCTTAGACTGCCATTTGGAAAGGGAAGAAGATCCTCAAAATAATATCGCTGGACAAAGCTCAACAGGGGACATGGCCGAAATCTTAAACGAGAACGTCATTTCTGCAATCGGTAAAATTCAACTAACGCCATTTCGTCGTGAAAGACCCGACGTATGATTCTACATAGTTGAATCCTATTTCGTGGCATCAAAAATCACCAGCGACCATTTTAAATACATCGCGGTGTTGAAAGCCCCCGCTTTCATTCAACGGTTCTCAAAATCTAGAGAAAAACAGCTTTCGAAGCTGCTCAATGAGCTCAGTCTCGAGAATAAATACCATCTCAACTGCTGCGGCAGATGAAGAATTTAGCAGCTGGAGGCGTAAGCGACGAAGTACTTCACTCGTTATGGCTCAATCGAATGCCGTTGCATATTCGCCCAATGCTGGTCATGTCAGCAAACTTGGATCTTGACTCGCTAGCGGAAATGGCCAACAGGATCCTCGACTCGGTGTCCGTATTGCAGGTGATGGCGACGAGCGCTGTGCCGACAAGGTACGACAAAGGGTGCGCAGGCTGCGAAAAACTGTCCGACGAGGTTCGTGAGCTACGGCACATGTTCACCCAGTTCTTGAGGACTTCCGCGGGTCACAAGGAACGGCCGCGATCCAGAACGAACAGCGAGATTGCGAATGACAGACGGAATGACCGCACACAAAGACGCTCCAGGTCAAATAACCCGCACGACTCGGGGGTGTGCTACTACCATCGAAAGTTTGATACGGCGGCCTACAAATGTGTGACGCCATGTGCATTCAAGCCAAACACCGTCCAGGGAAACTAGCACAGCTGCCACCGGTATAGTCACTGGGTGGCAGCGTCGACAACCTCGGAGTATCAACGAAGCCCGAATATCGGCTAAATATTTACGACGCAAATACTAACCTCACCTTCCTCATTAACTCAGGGTCATCAATGACGGTGGTACCATACAAGGTGGTGAAGTTGAAAAATGCTCGCTGCGTAGAGAATTTGTACGTAGCAAATAACACAATTAGAAAGACGTACGGACAAAAGACGCTAGTCATTGACTTGGGTCTGAGATGAAGTTTCCGATGGTGGTTTATCATCGCGGACGTTCAGAATCCGATCATCGGCGCAGACCTCATCGCGAACTATAGAATACTCACAGATCTCAAGAACCAACGACTCTTGATCCGATGACGTCGCTGATATCGAAAGGTACAATGCTGAAGACGTATGTGTACGGATTTTCCACGATCAACAACCAGGGTGAATGTACCGACCTATTGACGAGATACGTAGAAATAACAAAGCCACTAAAAATGACTAGTCCACAAGAAACCCCACAAGTGGAACACTACATCCAAACCGCGGGACCGCCCGTCGCACAACGCGCACGTAGAGTGGTCGGAGAGAAATTGAACGCTCTTCGCGAAGACATCAATTTCCTGCTCGACCAAAAAATGATCCGCCCATCTGAGAGCGCGCGGGCTGGCGCAGTCTATCTTCAGCCAAAACCAGCCGGTGGATGGAGGTTATGCAGCGATTATCGCGGCCTAAATGCGGTAACTGTCCCAGATCAGTACCCGACGGGCCATAGCCACGACTTATTTCAAGCACTCCACGGTAAAAGTTTTCTCAAAGTTGGACCTCAAAGTTGGCGTTTTCTCAAAGTTGGACCTCACGAGGGCATACCACCAGATCCCGGTGACATTAGAGGATATCGATAAAACAACTGTTACGACTCCCCTTGGAGCGTACGAGTTCCTGGTAATGCCGTTCGGACTTCGAAATGCATCGCAAACGTTCCAGAGGACGCGATCTTCAGGGACATCGACTTCGTTGTCGTCTATATAGACGATGTGTTGGTGGCATCGACAAGTATCGAAGAACATAGAAAACACTTCAAAATCGTATTCGAGAAACTCCGCCAACACGGGTTGACGCTGAATCTCGGTAAGTGCACCCTCGGAAAAGAAAAACTGTCGTTTTTGGGATACGAGATTAGTAAAGAAGGGGGCAAACCCCTGAACGAACGAGTCACCGCGATTCTCGAGTTTCCAAAGCCTGAAACAGTAGTAGAGCTCCGACGATTTCTAGGACTTATCAATTATTTTCGACGGTGTATGCCGAACGCAGCAGAAGTCCTGGCTCCGCTTAGCGACTTTCTAAAAAATTCAAATAAAAAGAACGACAAAAGTCGCATTCCGTGGACTCCCGAATCCGAGGAAGCATTCAGCGTGTGCAAAAGAGTATCGCAACAGCCACGCTAATGAAGTATCGGTCGCCAAACGCGCCTCTCGCGCTGACGACGGATGCATCAAATACGGCTATTAGTGCGACGTTAGAGCAATTGGAAGAAAACGTATGGACTCCGGTCGATTTCTTCTCCAAGAACCTCAACCCAGCCAAAACCAATTACAGCACGTATGACAGAGAGCTTCTAGCGATTTATGAAGCCATCAAATTCTTTCATCATATTCTGGATGGGCAACACTTCGTTATTCGCACGGATCATAAGCCATTGACATACGCGTTCAGGCAGCGATCCGAGAAGATGTCACAAAGACTGATTCGACAGCACGACTTCAACTCCCAATTTACCACGGAAATTGCGTACGTAAAAGGTGGAGACAACACAGTCGCTGACGCTTTGTCCCGGATCGCACAGATAAACAAGATAGAGATGCCAAGAACTCTTTCCGCCCAAATGATACTCGAAGCTCAAACAAACGACGACGAACTTCAAGATCTGCTCGACAACGAAAGATCGCTACAATTGCAGCTACTATCCGTCGAACCTGACGTGGGTATATATTGCAATATTTTCGAGGGAACGGTTCGACCATATCTACCCAAATGTTTATGACGAAAAGCCTTCGACATAGTTCACGGACTATCCCATCCAAGCGGAAAGAGCACGTGTTGTATTCTCAGGCAGAAGTATGTATGGCCGGGGATAAAATAGGATGCGCTTGAATGGTCCCGGGGATGCGAAGCGTGTCAGCAGCTAAAATACATCGGCACAATTGTTTGCAGCCAAGTTATATCGAAGTACCAGACAGCCGATTCTCACACATACATATGGACATTATCGAGCTTCCAACTGTGAATGGATATCGATATTGTCTAACCACTATGGATCGGTTCTCAAGATGGCCGGAAGCAGTACCGATGAAGGCCTTAACGGCTCAAGATGTGGCGAACGCGTTCTACAACGAGTGGATTTGCCAGTTCGGGACTCGTTTAACGATCGCGACAGATCAAGGTAAACAGTTCGAATCAGCGCTGTTTTCATCATTGTCACAGTTGGTAGGAGCCAAACGAATACGCACAACGGCGTATCATCCCGCATTCAACGTTGCGGGATGCCTCGTCGAACGATGGCATCGGGCGTTGAAAGCGGCATTGATGTGCAACCGAGGAATCCTTTGGACGGAACTTTTACCTACGACATTACTCGGGTTACGAACGGCCTTCAAAGAGGACATCAGCGCATCATGTGCCGAAAAGCTGTACGGGGCCACACTGAGAATCCCTGGCGAGTTCGTCGTTAACAGTGAAATGTCAACCGACCCGAAAATATTCGTCGAAAAATATCGAGATATGATCCGGAGACTGCGGCCGACGGCAACAGCCCACCATAATAAGGCTCGGATGATCATTCTAAAAGACCTGTATAGCTGCGCTCACGTGTATTTACGCAACGACGCCGTGAAACTGCCCCTCGAACCGCCTTATGCAGGGCAATACCCGATCGTGAAAAGGATTCATGATCGACGATTCGTGATCGACGTAGACGGCGAAGACAAGACCGAGTCCGTCGAAAGGGTGAAACCAGCGTACGTCACAAAAGAGGATCGCTTTACGAGCAATGACGGATAAGAACAGGGAGAGTTTCAACAGCATCGCTGGGGATCGGCAATGGACAAGCCGGTAAAGACATGCCAAAAGGCGAAGAAAAAGGTATCGTTTCCCGACGACTACGCCGTGATCACTAGGGGGGGAGTAGATGTGGCGGTACCGTCACCATCACCATCGATTGTGGTAAATGATGAACCGACGGAGCGAGGCGAGGAGCCGAGCGGAAAACAGCGCCACCGACGAAAACAAGGCCTCACGCCTAAGGAAATATTCTCATCCAATAGAAAGAGAGGATGATGGTAGCTAGCTAGCTAGCGTCGAAAAAATCGGAGAGTTACATCTCGGTTCAGAGGATCTCGCTACGAACGTCGCTTGTACAAAGTGTTAATAAAAAAAGAATTATTATTCTCGTTGAGGAAATAAACGGCATCCCAATTAACCGTTCCTGAGCACAGAGTTCCACAAATCTGTCACTTTGACACTATTCGATGTATCTTTCGACCAAAACATGCATTTTCGCTTAGTTTCCTGCAAATTCACCACTTTGACTCTAATTTGACGGATTCTCATAGTAAGTGACAGAAAATGGGAAAATCGGTGCGAATATGCGAAACTTCGCCCGATTTCACCGACTTTGACCGGAGAATCTCGCGATAGGATATGAAACTGCCACTATGACACCATTCGACTTATTTTACGACCAAAACATGGATTTTGGCGTAGTTTTTGGGAAAATTTCCACGTTGACTCTAATTTCACGGATTCCCATTGTAAGTGAGAAAAACCGAAAAATCGGCGAGAACATGCAAAACTTTGCCCGATTTCGACGATTTTGACAGGTAAATCGCCCGATAGGGTGAGAATCTATCACGATGACACCATTCGATTTATTTTTCAACCAAAACATGCATTTTCGCGTAGTTTTCGGCAAAATCATCACTTTGACGCTAATTTAAAGAATTCTCAACATGAGTAATACAAAATGCGAAAATCGACGACAATATGCGTACATCCGTCCGATTTCGTAGTGCACAGAGTCGCGAGATTGGCGACTCTTTCTCGTTGACAAAAATAGACTTGTTTTTCGACCAAAACATGCATTTTCGTGTAATTTTCGGCTAACTCACCACTTTTACGGTAGTTCAACGAATTTTCAACATAAGTAACACGAAACGGGGAAATCGACGAAAATATGCGAACATCCGTTCGATTTCGTGGTGCACAGAGTCGCGTGATTGGCAACTCTGTCTTGTTGAAACAAATAGACTTGTTTTTCGACCAAAACCTGCATTTTGGCGTTCAAATATGCAAAACTACGGGACAATGCATATTTGATGCATTGTCCCGTAGTTTTAGGCATAATCACCACGTTGACTCTAATTTCACGGATTCTCATAATTAGTGACAGAAAACGCGAAAATCGACGCGAATATGCAACACTTCGCGCGATTGCACTGACTTTGATCGGAGAATCTCGTGATAGGGTTAGAATCTTTCACGTTGACAAAATTCGACTTATTGTTCCTTCAAAACGTGCATTTACGCGTAGTTTTCGGCAAAATCCCCACTTTGACTCTAATTTCACGCATTCTCGTAGTAAGTGACAGAAAACGCGGAAATCGGCGCGAATATGCGAACGTTGGCCTGATTTCACCGACATTGACCGGAAAACCGCGCGGTAGGGTAAGAATCTGTCACTTTGACACCATTCGATTTATCTTCCGACCAAAGCATGCATTTCCGCGTAGTTTTCGGCAAAATCACCACGTTGACTCTAATTTCACGGATTCTCATTGTAAGTGACAGAAAACTGGAAAATCGGAGAGAATATGCGAAACTTTGCCCAATTTCGACGACTTCGACAGGTAAATCGCGCAATAGGGTGAGAATCTGTCACGTTGACACTATTCGATGTATCTTCCGACCAAAACATGCATTTTCGCTTAGTTTCCTGCAAATTCACCACTTTGACTCTAATTTGACGGATTCTCATAGTAAGTGACAGAAAATGGGTAAATCGGTGCGAATATGCGAAACTTCGCCCGATTTCGCCGATTTTAAACGGAGAATCACGCGATAGGGTAAGAAACTGTCACTGTGACACCATTCGACGTATTTTACGACCAAAACATGCATTCTGCCGTAGTTTTCGGCAAAATCACCACTTTGACTCTAATTTCACGGATTCTCATAGTACTTGACAGAAAACGGGGAAATCGCCACAAATGTGCGAAACTTTCCCCGATTTCGACGACTTGGACAGGTAAATCTCGCGATAGGATAAGAATCTGTCATGTTGACACCATTCGATTTATCCTGCGACCAAAACATGCATTTTCGCATAGTTTTCGGAAAAATCATCACCTCAAAACTAATTTAACCGATTCTCAACATAAGTAACACGAAACGGGAAAATCGTCGAATATATGCGAAAATCCGCCCGATTTCGTGGTGCGCAGAGTCGCGAGATTGGCGAGTCGGTCTCGTTGACACAAATAGAATTGTTTTTCGAACAAAACATGCATTTTCGCGTAGTTTTCGGCAAAATAACCATTTTTGGGCTAATTTGCCGGATTTGTATTGTGACACGATAAACGGAAATCGGCGAGAAAATTCTAAAATTCGCCCGATTTCGGGCTTTTTGACCGCAAGCTTGTGTCACGTCCTGAGGGGACGTGGACATATATTTTCACGGTTCCCTCTTTTTAGCCTACGCCTAGCGCAATAGCTCGAGATGAGGGTGCAAGAAGGGGAAGTGCATGCAAGGATAGGAATGCAGAACTGATCCTTAGGGATCAGATGACCTTACGACTCACAACTCAAATCCTACTTACAATATGTTTATTCGATTAACCAATAAGGTTAATCTCGTAAAAATAATGATGAATGACAATAGCTTACATTTGTTGGTGCGCCGAAGATGGTGCGGTCTTTTACAATGGATTGGTGCGAGGCCTCTAGCAGGTAGGCCGGTTCGTTTTCTCAATGGTACGCTTGATTGCAAAGAAAAAGTCGATGGGTTCGATGTCGCGAGTTAACACAATGCTACTGAATTTAAATGTTATGCTATGTGAATGAAGTCGACGCTTCCACGAGGTTACACAATTTTCTGAAGGATCGCGCTATTAGAGGTCTTCAATCTTCAAAAAGTTACAAGTTACTGATAGGGGACAGAGGAGAAGTTGTTCCGATGATCGCTGATGAGAGAGTGCCTGAATGAATTTTATATCCAAGCTTGTAGGATATTTTTGATGATAAAATAGTGGGAGAAGAAGATTCTCTGGAAGTGCATTTTTGTCATGCGTTACATTTTTTGATTGGTGGAACAGGGGTATGGTATATGCCATTGATTGACTTAGGAAAAGGGAAAATATCTTTTGGAGCTATGATTGGCTGTTGGTTATGATACTCATAGACGTTGGTCTATTTCTTGGAATTGGTCCGCGACTCGTTATCTCGAGCGTTGGAAAAACATGTGGAGAAAAAGGGGCCTTGGTGGCGTCGCCGCGTATACCCGAAGGTAGGCTTTGTTGACCTGGGGCCTGAGCGAGCGCATGGGAAATATCACCTGTTTTATGACTGTGTAAACTTGCGGCCCGAAGGCTTTTCTTTCGGAATATATATTTTTTTGGAATAGACGATTTGATATTTCGTTCTCGAACGATCATTATGAATGCGTGAATTTCTACGTTATTTTCCTTACGAGTGAGGAGAGTGTCTTTAATTTTATGTGTTTCCTGTGGATCGCTTAGCGTCTTTGGATTACGAGAACTATTCGAGCTTCTCATTATTATGATAAAGAGGTTTTACATTTTCGTAAATATATCCTTTGGAAACAACATATTGCTCGCAGTTGGGCTTATTGGCGTCGACAGATCGGTGACCGTTTAGATTTCGGCAAACGTGACACCTCCCACCTTTAAGATTGTGCATCTCGCTCAATCATAGAGGTTTGGTGAGGGTAGTCCTGGTAGGGTAGATGGTATTTAAGGTGCTTTATTGCTCTAAATCGAGTACTCGCCTTCAAAATCTTCTGAGGAATCATTGAAAAAAGAAGAGAAAAAAGACGAGATGGCTCCAGCGAAGCGTTCAAGAAATATTTCGAGTATGGTAAGTACCTTGGTACTTCATGCAAATATATACCCTTGTATCTATTTATATAAAAATATTGATATATATATTTTTTCTTTCTCTTCTTTCTTGTTTTTTATATCTAATTAAAACAAACTCTCATTTTCCAGAGGTCTTTCGTCGAGGCGGCCGAGGCTATCCGACAGGAGCGCCGCGAATTGCGGTGGCATTTGGAAGCCCTGGAGCCATGCTGGGCTTCGATGCTTTTGGTATTCGTTGGATGCTGGGGGCACGCTGGAGCGAGGACCATCCCGATCAAGATTGGGATCATGCCGCCTGGCAGGATCCGCGTGGGTCGTTCGCGGCTTACGACGACTGGGATCTAGCGCCTTGGGTAGACCCTCGTCCCACAATCTAGCGCCTTGGGTAGACCCTCGTCCCACAATCTAGCGCCTTGGGTAGACCCTCGATCCCACAATTTGATCCCTATTCGTTTTTTAAGTTATTTCCAATAAATTTCTACATATGACAAATCTCCGGCCTTTTTGCTACTTCCCACTACCACACTGAAAATTATTATTATTATTTTTTTTTCAACGTCGAGAATGGCTTCGCTGACGTTTGTGATGGTTCTGTCCATCCTTGTTGGTGAGAAGGAAAAGAAGAATATGATTTCATCGGCATCGATGATGGTTCTGTTCATTTTGAGTGAGACTCTGCTAGCGGTTTCGATTATTCGGCCCATCTTCGTTGGTGAGAAGAAAAAAAATATAATTTCGTCGGAATCGATGATGGTTCTGTCCATTTTGCGTGCTTCGTTTAAATATATATTTTACGGCTAATGCCCGAAGTGCGGCTACACCTAGTTTTAGCCGGTTAGAACTAGGTGTAGCCACTTACTCTTGGTTAAAGCTAGTAGGAGCCAATTGTTTTCGGGTAAAACTAGGTCTAGCCTTCATCATACCGGCGACAACTAGGTCCAGATAATCCCTGTTGGATAAAACTTAGATGCGTGTCCCGCCAAGCCTTCCGCCCCACGTCACACTCATGACTCGCAGCATCTGCAGCAGTGGCGTGGGGTGGAGGGCATAGCGAGGCACGCGCCTGTGCAGGTTGTGAGCGCCAGGTGCTGCTGATCTACTGCAGGTCTACTAGTGAGTGTGACTCACAGCGTCTGCAGCAGCAGCGCGTGTCTTAGTTTTATCTAAGAGGGATTGGCTGTACATAGTTGTAGCCGGCATGCTATCGGCAGAGCTTTTTTAGATATTAAAAAAACATCCAATAAAAAGAAACGTAGAGAGTTTTTTATTCTTATAAATCACATTGTAATAATTAACACAAATTATTAGGAGTACAATTTTTAATATAATAGGAATAATCAGGAACATTTTTTTTAACAACAGACAATAAGTAGTTGCATATTATAATTTAAAGAATGTTATTATAATTATAAATCACACTTTTATAAAGTAACATAAACTATTTATTAGAACAACTTAAACTTGAGTGATATTTTGAGTTGCACAAAATACCAGGAGCTTTGCAGAGGCACTTTTTGTTGCCACATTTGGTTTTGCAGTGGCATCTTTTATAGCCTTGCCCACCAGACGTCGATTGTGCATTGGCTATTTGGCGTAGTGATTTCTTTTCGGGTGAAACCATGTCAATATCTAAAAATTTTGAGTCATACACAGTGAACTGATTTCTTGAAAATAGTTCTACTAGGTTTAACCAAGAGTAAGTGGCTACACCTAGTTCTAACCGGCTAAAACTAGATGTAGCCGCACTTCGGGTATTAGCCGTAACATATATATTGTAACGGGACGCGCGACAAGCTCGCGTATCCACGTCACAGGAGACCGAGGAGGTCTCCCGGCGCGGGCGCCGGAGAGTAATGAGCGAGCGGCCATTACGCCGGGAGGCGGGCGCCGGAGCTCGCTATCCTGAGCCGGCCGGGTACACGCGATCGGCGGGTCCACCTCTCGTGCTCGAAGCCGGAGGCGAGGCAACGCGCGAGGAACGACACCTCAAACCAAGTCGCCCATCCCACACCAGAGCATGCGAATAACTCCTTTTCCTGAAATCCGGATACTCGAGCCGAGGATTCCGATCTTTCCGCGCGGATTATTTAAACAATCCGCGAGGGATAAATTGTTATGAGCCTCATCAACGACACCGCACCTCCGTCGACATCACCGCCACGATTCTCCCAAAGAGGACGCCGGCTAGGTCCTCAAGAAAGGGAAATACCCCTATCGCGTGCTAGGCTATTTAAGGGCCTATGCGCGATCGCTCCGCAGTTCTTCGATAAAATTTTAATAACATAGCACTCATCAAGTGGAGTTACTCTCCAGGAGCTCAGGCTCCCGTCCTAACTTCGCCCGCAGCTCGCGATAGGGCCGACCTTGTGAGTGATGCCCCAGCATTGCGCTGGAAGTGGGATCTCACAAGATCGGGAATAGTAGTGACGCTAGGGAGGAATGATCTCGCATTTTTATGCGTAACGAATGGACACACGAACATCGAGTGACCTTCCCAGCACTATCCTGATCCTGGGGCCTATCCTGGGCAAAAGGGCAGCAATCGCCTCACGATTGCCCTGGGAAATCTATTCCGGTAAAATTTAACGCCAGACCATCGGCATATCGTCCGTCGGGAGTGGCAGCCCGACGGTCAGCCTCCGTACATGGAGTGCCCCGCTGGGAGCATAAATACGCTGAGTCCAGTGCATTAATTGCTCTCTATTCTAACTAGAAGCAAATTTCGGCTTCGAGGAATAGTGACCTCGAAGTCTACTCGCTTTGACGAGTCCCGCTAACCGAACAAAAATCCCGTACCAAGTACGTCCCGAAAGTAAGTGCCGTGGAAATCCCGCGCGCTCGAAAGTCACAAGACTTAACGAGACATACACACACATCTCCATCACCAGACCACACTTACACCAACCGTCTGCCTTATAGGTAGGCGCGAGAGCCGCGAAGCGTGGAGCCAGCCGCGGGCGAGCGAGAGAGACAGCACGAACCAAGCTATATATATATATATTGTAACATTGCGTTACAAGAATCACGCCGAGGATGCCACGAACGGAGCCCCGGCTCAATCCTCGTCGCGGCACACGGCGTAATT
>JAPYZI010004991.1:0-16035 GCA_030523105.1 Ophioninae sp. A BG-2022a
GAATATATATATATATATATATATATATATAAGGATATGGATATACATAAGGGTGGCGTAGGTGGTTAAACACGGGCGCAAAAACAGCTCCAACTCCGCATACCAGCCGGCTCCGATAACCAATCGGAAGCTTCTATTTTCTGATCGGCCAAGTCTATCAATCGGTTATCGAGTATACGTCATCTTGACTTGGGCACTGGCTTGGAATTCGTCGAATAAACGGCCCCAATCTCCAATTACCGATCGATGTCTTCGTGACGGGATATTTAAAAATCTCGAGGCTCGTGTAAATTTGTATTTGGTATTACGAGTGATCACGTTGGATAGGCGCAGGCAATGATCCTGATTGCGGCTGATTGTGGTCTTTGAAAATAAGTCGAAAAGACAAAGGGGTTTGGGGAGAAAAATTAATGGATGTGAAAAAAAAAACTCGCCCAAGAGTTTTGGTGATTTGTTGATTTGTGGGGAACTAGGGAAGCCTCGGTGATGCTTCTGCGCTCCTGTTAGGGGGGTAGGGCGCGGAAGACCTCCTTGTTTCATCGGTTTCCAATATCGACCACGACTCTGCCGGAAAATGTGTGCAGAGTGCCACCCTTCGTATATGCGTAGCAAAAAAAAATCCATTATTTTCTGGAATCAACCAATCATGGACCTTTCATTAAAGGTTTTACGCGAGTCACAGATAATTAAAGATATATTTTGGAAAAATCATGGATATCTTTTTACTACACCTAATATAGCTGATTCAACCTAACCTCATATAAATTGGAAGCAATCACTGTAACTAATCTAATCTGAACTTAACGTGAACTTAAATACAAATCTTATCCTCGCGTTATCTATATCTATATTTCAAGTTAACCTTAAACTGAATATAAACTGATTTATATGTAAACCTAACGTTATCGAATTCGAAACTCAATTTTCTTCTTTGTAAATATAGCTCGAGGTATAGCTCGAGCATCGTGAAAAAACTCCACTCGCTTGAAAAACTCTCGACCGTCATGCTCACCCGTTCACGACGATACGATGTATTTTAATATATCGTAACGCGATACATGTAATGTAGGGTGCGAACTACCCTTCTCGCAGCTTCAGCTCTCCCTTGTCTTGTTCGTCTGTAGAATATACAGATCCTCGTTTCCATATGTACAAGGTGACCAAGATTAAACATAAATATAGTATTATTTATATATTTTCGATTATTTATAGTATATTTTGTTTACCTAAAATATTTAGGTTGGGTTGGTTCGCGTGAGGAAAAACAGATTTCTAAAAATTCACATCGATACTGGAAGCAGAATACACAAAACGAATTTCTACAAAATTTTCGATTAACAAGTTTTTAAAAAATCAAATAGAGTAGAATAGAATTGTTTTTTTATGTACGCATATTTCTACAAAATATTTCGCTCATATATTTAAATATGTAGAATAGAATACAATACAAGAGAATTTTTTTTTCCAAATGTACCAAATTTCTGACAAAACGTCCGTTCCAAAAGTAAAATAAATAGAATTGAACAGAGTTTTATTTTTTTCCAAAGTAGACGAATTTTTTTTACCAGAATTTAAGCTCAAGAATTTAAAAAAAAGTTGAATAGAGTAGAATAGAATTTTTTTTTTTTTAATCTATGAATGTTTTCACAACATTTTTTGATCATACATTTAAAAATATAGAATAGAATACAATAAAAAAGATTTTTTTTTTCAAAATGTAACAATCTTCTACCAAAACGTTCGTTCAAGAATTAAAATAAATAGAATAGACCAGAGTTTTATTTTTATTTTTCAACGTAGACGAATTTTTTTGCCAGAATAAAATAGAGTAAAATAAAATTTTATGTTTCTCCAAAATTGTTCGCTCATATATTTAAAAGTATAGAATATAGAATAGATAAAAAATAAAAATATAGAATAGAAAAAAAGTCGAATAGAGTAGAATAGAATTTTTTTTTTAATCTACGAATGATTCTACAAAATTTTTCGCTTATATATTTAAAAATATAGAATAGAATACAATAAAAAAGCATTTTTTTTTCAAAATGTACCATTTTTCCTCCCAAAACGTTCGTTCAAGAATTTAAATAAATAGAGCAGAACAGAGTTTTATTATTTTCCGAACCGGACGATTTTTTTAACCAGAATTTTCGCTCAAGTATTTAAAAAAAGATAGAACATAATACAATAGAATAGAATTTTATTTGTTTCCAAAGTGTACGAATTTTTCTACCAAAATTTTCGGTTAAGAATTTCATAAAAACCAACAGTCGATAATACTCAACCTGTATATATTCTATACATAATGGAGGGTATATATTTTCGTTTCGACCCCTCGCTGAAGCGGCAACGACCCCCTCAACCCCTAACTCACCATTCGTTTGGCAACCTCTTCGCTCGCGATGAAATCCTGTCACGATGGCGGGCATCCGCGACGCTTCGATCCTCGAAGAAAAGCTGAAAAAAAAACCAAAAGTAAAACCAAACGAAATTTCAATAAAAAAGAACGTTCGAGCTGCGTGTCTTTGAGCGCGGAGGAGGCACTTTTGGGGTGTGCTTTTGACGAGTCTCGAGAACCTCGAGAGGATGGTTTTGTTCGTATTTAAAGGGTTGCCGGAGGTCGAACATCGAAGGCACTTAAGCAAGCCCGCGTCTCGATTTGCCAGGCTCCCATGAACGAACAGGATCCGTTCGAACGAATTTCATCCCCTTTTGGTTATCGACACTGAATCGCGGTCGCGGGCTGTCCCGTTTTTATGAGTAAAACCTCCGCAACCGCTTCGGCTTTCACCACTCTTGTTCGTTCGTTCTACGTTTTTTCTCGCTTGCTCGATAACACTTATTTTCATTGACGAAAAAAAATGGTTAATTACACTTTTCCAGTATTTGGATTTTCTTCGATCGAACCTTTTTTTTCTTCAATTTAGTTGATGTTCTTTTTTAGTTCAATTAAAAGAATTTTTCTTTGATAGAAATTTTTATTCGGTGAAAAATAAATTGATTTTATTCATATTAATTAAACGAATTCATTTTAGTTGTCGCTTTTTTGTAATGAAAATAAAAGGAAAAAGGTATTGTTTGTTTGTTTTTTTAAATTTCTTTTTATGGCCGGTTCATTTTTGTGAAATCTTGATCAAATTAATTTTGGTTGTTCAAATGAGAAATATAAAAAGAAACAAAATATTTGCTTTTATTTTGTAATATTTTTAATTTACCGGTTGAAATTGTCAATACAACTGTTAATAAAACTTATGTAAAAAGGAATCAGAAAATATTTTGTAGAATGTTCTCTTACAAAAAAAAAAAATTTATTAAATTTTGACTTATTTAAACAACAAAACAACAGAAACATTTTTTTTTTTCATTTCCGTTCGCCAAAACAAGAGAGAGAGAGAGAGAGAGAGAAGGGCTTAACATCAGTAGAACTCCACCAATTTCATCGTTTCCTGATAAACGGACGCCGCGAAACGTCGCAAGACGCGAACCACTGAAATCGTTGTGCTCTGACAGCTGTGATAAAAGCGCAAAGATTTTTCTCGATTTTTCTACGTCTACTGAAATAAGAATGTCTCACATTTTGAGCTCCTCGGTAAATAATGTGACTGATCTCCAAAAAAAAAAAAATAAAAAAGCACGTACAGTATCATCGATCACCTACCGTCAATATTTTCACCAATTTTATTTTTTATTTGCTTTTTCGAATAATTGTAAAATTGTAGAATTTTTGCTCAACCGGAAATGCTCTTGTCAAACGATTCTCCATTCCTTGTAACTTTTAAATAACAATTCATTCGAAACTGTAGAGAGTGAATGAATAAATAAATTAATAAATATAATAAATTGAATGTGCGGAATAAATAAATAAATAATTAAGTATAAAAATTATAAAATCTGCGATTTATTGATCAATAATTGTTTCTACTATTAATTTATAGCACATACAATAATTTATCATCCATATTATCACCGACTTATCAATAATCGATTTTTGACTCTTAAAATTACCGGAATTTTTCCTAACCGGAAATGGGCTCATCAAACGATTCTTCTTCCTTCGTGACCTTGAAAGAATAATGCGCCGGCTGAAAAAAAAAGATTAAAAAATTCACTACTGTAATAAATTCAATATATTTAATCAATCGATCAATCAATTAATTTTTAATATCTGTATATAATAGATCAATTAATTAATTAAAAAAATGTCTTATCTTTCATTGAAGGCACAATTAATTAATGACTATTTCCAAAAGCGATGATGCAAGCCGCACAATTAACTCGATTAACTTCGCAATTTTCAATTAATTAAAAACCAACTCTCAATTAATGAATTAATTTCGAGACATTTAAATAGATTAAAAATCTCGAATTCAATTATTAAAATATGGAAAGTGCACGATCGTAATTATAATAAATACGAAACGTCCAAATCGATTATTTACGAAGCGTACCCCCATTTCCCACCGGAAGTCATTCAGCCCGAAGCAACGAGCCTTGGAAGTACTCCTGACACTTCCTGGAGTCCTGATCAACCGCGAACGTGAAAGCGAGTCGTGAGCCAACGATTTCAGCGAAAGTGAAACCTCCGAGGGAGACAAGTGAAGAGCGGAAGGGTGGGAGAAGAAGAGAAACGGAAACGGAAGAGGAGGTTTCGAAAATGACGCCTAGAAATGATCGTCGACCATTTCTTTTTCATCCATGGATTCTCCAATGGACTCCGTTGGAAATAAATTCTTCTTGGAGATGATGAATGGTGAGAGAGAGAGAGAGAGAGATAGAACACCTGAACAAAACTGGTCCAGTCAGGGTGACACAAAAAAAGATGAGAATGTCTACCAGCTCTCTCCTCATGGTGTCCTGATGACCAGATGTCGAGCGTCATCTTAAGTGCTGGTCCACGAGTGATCCAGCATCTTGATCAGCATCTCCACCCGTGGAAACGTCAATTCGAATACCCGCGAGATACCTGACGATGATTCTTATTTTTCCCACGTCATGCAAATATCTTTCTCGTCACACCGTTGCCTCCACGAATTGGAAAACACTGGAGTATACGTCGCTGCAAAATTGAATCTTCTTCGAATGATCCTGGAGGAAGGCTTTCTCCAAAGTCTGCTGCCTTGTTCCTTGTACTTTGTAAACGAGAGTGCCCAGCTGCATACGTTTGGACCACAAAATACCTTTTTGATATTTTTACTGACGGAAACATCCGAGTTTCGAAGCTGGAATTTTACACACGACTGAAGGAGGGTTTAAAAAATATTGACAATTTTTCGCGTCGAAAAACATTGATAAACAATGGCGCAATTGTCATTCGGCGAAAGTATTGCGAGTAACAATCATTGAATAATATATATAATACGATATTTAATAAAAATAATGAATTGTTTACTGATATGAATAAATACATTAAATTTGAATAATTTATAATATGTTTATTATTATTTATCGATGTATTAATAAATATATGATAATATACTTCCATTTCGATAATAATCATTTTAATTGCTAGTTGTAGGAAGAAATAAAACATTTTCGAACTTTTAGTTGTAAATATACTCAATATTATCGGTAACAAATTTTTCGAACCAAATACTTTATTATAATTGTAAAAATTGTAGAAAGCCAGAAAATTTGAAAAATAGTTGTCACTTCTGCACCGAATCCAAAGAAAAGAGGAAAACCCAAATAAAAAGATTGACTTATCAAAAAATCATCGAATCACGTTATAAATAATGATAACGTTAATGATTTTCTGGAATATTAAAAAAATGCTTACACAAACATGAATAACGACCACCTTTTTTTCATACGTTAATCCATTTCGCAATAATAAATAATGTCTGCTGTCTTCCGTTTGGGTTTTGGTAAAAAAAAAACGATTTTACTTTTCGATCTTTCGACCCATACATAATTTTGAAAAATGGTAGAAAAAATGAATGCTTTTGAGAGTAAAAAGAGCAGTCCCATTCTCCTCTGGAGAATAAGACTCCAGGCTCTTGCAACTCGTGGACCACCGACAATGTTCTGGGTTCCTGGTGGCTTCTAGACAACGAAGCGAGTGACGAAGCAATGGCTGCAGCACTTTCGAGACACGAGGACAGAGATGGAGCTCCGAAAACCAGTTCGATACGTTTCCAATGTTTTCTGGTGGATCGGAAAGCCTTTCGACACTATAGCGTGATGCTTTCAATTATACATTCTCCAACAATTCTACCGAAACTCACGGACTAGTAGGATAAATATAGCATTTGCAAAAAAAAAGAAAAACAAATTATAGGTTTTTGGGAAATTTAACACATGCTCGTATCAGCGGTGGGAATTTTATTGAGCGTAATTCACACACTAAATATTTTACACCCAATAAGTCGTGCAAGTTCAAACGAGTAAAAATATTAAATATTATCGATATTATTCCGTATGATATCGATGAGAATCGATATAAATCGATATGAATCGATATAAGTCGATCCGAATCGATATAAATCGATAGGAATCGATATAAATCGATATGAATCGATATAAGTCGATAGTAATCGATATAAATCGATAGGAATCGATATAAATCGATATGAATCGATATAAGTCGATAGTAATCGATATCAGTCGATGTAATTCAATTAGAATCAATATTACATTGATCGAGTCAAGAAAAATTGCAAAAAAATGTTATATGTCGATACGAATCGATATAAATCGATAATACCTTATATTTTCATTCCTCTGCAAATTACACATCGTATATATTATATATTACACATTTTTGCAGCTTGTGCCATAAATGTTTATGTTCTTCTTTCTCCTGTTCTCTCGTTTTTAGCAGAGAGGTGAAAAAAAAACAATTTATCGCCCGAGCTGCAAAATAACATAATACAACAAATGTAGTCATGTAGCCTGTAATTGCTTATGCAAAGAGTTTCGCGTAGTCGCCCAGTACATCCTTGTAAATATTTGTCCAAAAGTCCATTCTATCTTTCCACATGTTCTGCTTTGAAACAGGCTCCACATCCAACTCAAGATAATTATTTGCATCACCCATGGGCTGCCATACATCCTTCAATGACCCTTCCATATTCATCGAAGGATCCCTTTGCACAATAAAATATATTATTCTCGTCAGAATTTTACCTCGAATTTGATCGGTAAATGAAAGTTTGTCCAATTCAAATACGATCGGTAATTATTTCATGAACGTTTTTCTAATCGTAATTTTGTCGATAATTATTTAATGAAAGTTGGTCCAATTCGAATTTTATCGATAATTATTTGATGAAAGTTTGTCCAATTCGAATTTTATCGATAATTATTTATGAAAGTTTGTCCAATTGAAATTTTATTGGTAATTGTTTAATGAAAGTTGGTCCATCTGATATTTTATTGATAAATATCGAATGCAATTAGTAATTATCAGAAGAATTTAACAAACAGCGAGAAATAAAAACTAACTTACCCGTCTTTAGCAAAATTCGTCCAGAATCTCGTCATCAACTGAATTCCCTGTTCGACCGGTGTGCCTGGCACTGGCTTGTTTTTGAAGGCATTCGAGTAGAAAGTATATCCCAAGTCGTCACCATGAGCCACGCCTGTCGCATCAAAAGGCTCATGGTTATTGGTTGAAAAATGAAACGGTCCAATTGTTCTTCATTTAGACGAAGACACAATTCGGATTTCAATCGCAATTACCATTTTGCATTCCGAAAAGATTTTTCATGAATCCTTTGGGATCGTAGAGCTTCATCTGATACTTGTAAACCGGTGAGTTGGTCCTGGAATTTATGATTTTCGAAGTCATTTCCATTCCGGCGACGAAGAACAAGTCGCCGAGAAGCTGCGAATAATAGAGAACGTCATAGAAAAAAAATTGTTGACATTGAGGCTCAAAGTGGTATCTTTGGTGTTATTTACTTCTGTTGCTTTTTCTGGCTCGTTAGCCACTGATTTTCCATCGAAGTAAAACTTTTTGATCGATTCACCGATCTCCATTCGTTTCGCCCCGTCCGTGATGTTCAAATCGTTCGGCAAAAAGTTTTCGAAGTGATCGTCCACCATCTTTGGATCGGTCATTATCACTGAAATGATCGGTAACTAATTACGGGTCCTGGAAATCGGCAAAATCGTTTTTTCTACGTATCGATGGAAAGAAAGAACATCCACTCACAGCCCGGCATGAAGAGGGCACCCTCGTCTAAGAGCACGCCAGTCATTAATGGAACATCCGCGATTTTACTCGATTTTAACATTTCCCAGGGATCGGCCGGTAAAAATATTTCTTGGCCCACGTTCGCTTCGGCCGATGGAACGAAAACGTGCATGAAGCCGTTCAAGTGATTCTGAAACCGGCCAATGTCATTTGAGTTCCTTTTTACTGATTACGAGGGTTCTCGTAATCAGTAAGCTTGTTACGAGGGTTCTCGTAATCAGTAAAAAGAAACTCACCCCATGTTTGGCCATTTCGATGCTGGCATCGACCAATTCCTTGGCAGTGAACGTCTTCAGCTTGTTGACGAGTTCGGTGGTGTCGGTAGTCTTGATGCCGAGCATTTCGCCAAGCATGAACGCCGCGTCCTTGGGCATGTAAGAGTAGCCCCATGGATTGACAATCGAGCCACTCTGAGCTATGGCATTCTTGAAGAGGCCTGGCGAACGTAAAGATTTGAAAGTCGATACCTCGTAACGACATTGAAGTCACCTTGACACGACCTTGTAAAGATCTTGGCATGATCTTGGCAAGACCTTGACATGACCTTGACATGACCTTGAAAAGACCTTGTCATGACCTCAGCAAGGACATGACTTTAGGAAAATTTCGACATGACCTCGGCAAGATCTTGACACGAGATTAACGGGTAAGACCTTGACGTGACCTTGGCGTAATCTTGGCATGACCTTGGCGTGACCTTGGCATGACCTTGGCGAGTTCTTACCCTGAGACATCGGCGACAACATGTGATACTCGACGGAAGCTCCACCAGAGCTCTGTCCAAAAATCGTCACCCTGTTTTTACAACCACCAAAGTTCACAATGTTGTCCCTGACCCATTTTAGAGCCATCACTTGGTCCTTCAGCCCTGCGTTTCCGGGTGCATTGGCGTCACCCGTGTTCAGATAACCTGCAAAATCGAAAAGTCTGTAAGCATCTTCATCGAAGTGACTGTCGATCGTAAGTTCCGGAAGTTACCGAGGGCACCGAGCCGGGAATTTACAGTGACGAGAACGACGTCCTTCTCGATGAGGAAGTCAGGCCCGAAGAGGTCGTCGTCACCGGCACCGCCGTTGAAACCACCCGGATGGAACCAAACCATCACTGCTTTCTTCGCGTCCTTGTTCAATTCCGGCGTGTAAACGTTGAGGAAGAGGCAATCTTCCTCGCCGAAAATGTTAGCTCGGAGCATGCAGTAAAAAACGCAAGTTGATCGATGCTGAGTCGCGTCAAGGACGCCGCTCCAAGGTTCCGCAGCTATCGGGTCCTGCCCATTAGCATTATTGATTATTTCGCGTCCAATGAACATTGGTATCTTTGGTTTTCGTGTATTTGATATTGCGATGCATTGGGCTCTTTATTACTCTAGATGGATTGACTCGTTAATCAGTATTGGATAATTGATCAGATTGTTTAATTGATTAACAGGGAAATTTATTAATCTCCGGGAATAATTAATATATTGATTTTATTGCATTCATTAATTAATTTCCTTGATAAATTGTTTTTTCAATGAATTATTGGTTCATTCGACAGCTCCCCAAAAAAAGATTTACCGTAATCAATAAAATGAGAATAATCAATTATTTCCATTTAAATTTCACTCAGGAACCATGAAGAAAGGCATAAAAAATAATATCATAAAAGATGAACCTTTTTCTGCTTCGGAATATCGGAATTTGTATATATACTCTCTCTTTACAGAAATTAAACAATTGGAAAATGTATCCATAAAGGAAGATAACGACCAAAACGACATTATTTTTCTGCTACGAGACGGATTTCTAAAAAGCAGGGTAAAAAAAATGTTCGCTGAAAAAGTGTTGCGCCGATTTTCCTGCCGGCCACGATAACTTTTATTCTATTATATATTTTCACTTGAAAAAATTTGTGAAGCTTATTTAAATGTTAATAAAAATGATGCAAAAACAATGAGATTGATTATTTCGATGGTTTGCCCGTAAAAAATTATTGAAGAAGCCGTAAAAAAAAACAGCCGAGAAACTAGAGTGCTTTAAAACCACTTGAGTCAAGCTGATTGCTATTTCAGAACTTCATTTTTAATAATAATAATTCAACACGTTTATTACCAACACTTGTCGAATAATTATTTTTTTATGATAAATATTATCATGCTTAAATTTATCGCATTTTTCTATTTTCAGACTCAACAAGTTATAGATTTAAAAATTCCAGCAATAATCGCGATTACGAATGACCCTTTTATCCTCACCCTAAATTTGTCAGGTCCAACGTTAGGCTTCGCGTAAGGGATGCCCTTGAAACCGTACATAGGCTTGCCCTCGACGATCGTTGCTGTCTTCAGGCCCTTCAACGTTCCTTGAGCTATGTCCAACGTCACCTCTTCATTGGCCCTGACCAGGCCCAACGCCATCAGGCACAACGCTAACTTTGCAACCCACATTGTAGTCCCGAGTCTATTGTCGCGCTATCGCGAAACAAACACGCTTTTTATAATCTGCGAATGCTGACCAGCCACATTTGAAATTGAACCCCGCGACAGGACATTGCGCAACGGTAGCTAAATCATTCTCGATTTCCGTCATCGCCGGTTTTTCTAATCATACCTACGTACCAGCAAAACCGGTAAACCAGATGACGTTTTTCCAATGTGTATTCGTCCTATTCAGGAAAAATATTCAATAGATCGTTCTTTATGGTATTCAATCGGTGAATATAACCCACGGATAATGGGAAAATCGTGATCGGCTTGTTTGGGGTTGACCTTCTGGTCTTGGTTGAAACATATGATGAAACATATTATGAATCTATGAAATTAGAGAAAGAAACTCGTGAATTGAAAAAATTGTCGAAATATTTTTTATAAATTTCACGATTTGTACGAGTACATTTATAAATTTATTAAATATTGGGTATCAATTTGTAATTTCCCTAAATTATAGTCATTAATTCCTAAGTTTGGCGAATTATTTTAAAATATTGTTAAATTTATTGAATTGCATAAATAAAGTCATAAGTTACAAAGATTCAAGAAATGAATTTCCAAATTTATTAACACGCAGGAAAGAATCCATAGATCGATCGAAGTTTAAAAATTAGATGGTTAATTTATCAACTTACGATCTTAAATTTTATACCTTTACAAAAATTTTGCTTCTTTTTTCATTTTTTTCGTGCTATAAAAATTCGACTCGTTTAACTTGTCTTATCTTCGACTAGAATTCTGGGAAAATCGGGAAGAGTTTTTCAATTTCACGGGAGATTTTCGATCCTCTGGTTGCTGGAAACCTGCACAATTTTTCAAATATCTGAACGGTTGTATTTTCTCAAAAACTCCAATTTCATCCTCCCAAGAAATTTCATGAAAATTGTACTCACACGATCGGCAAAATTAGTAAAAAAAAAAAAAAAAATCGGTAAAATCCGACAAATCGGTAAAAATGGACAAAATCAGTCAAAGAAATCGGTGACATTTTAGCAAAACATTCAACATCCGAGCTCCAAGGAAGCTAAAAAAAATTCACAATCATGATTTTCCTGCCAACCGATTTTTTCACCCATCATCCTAATAAGGAAGAAAACAGCAATGGATTTCTCGTAATCAAAAAAGTTCGCAAACCCTACTAAAAAGATGAGTGACAGCGGAGCGAATCGTTTGATTTCGCAATAGTGTCGATGATCGGTAATTTTTTTTATTTCTGTGCTTACGAGGACGAGCGTGTGTGTACAACGTTCGCAATGAAGGATGATTGTCCGGAACGATCCTCGCTCTTGGTGAGCCAATCGGCACGTATCATTACACCGAATTGTTTCGTGTCGTGCTCGGAATGATCATAGCCCTCTTCCGCCGTGCGGTCTCTCAAGGTCAAGTGTCATAACGCACATCGCAAAATCACGGCTCCGCAATATTATCGCCGAGTCATGCTAAGTGAAAACGAAAAAAACCACTTCTATCCGTCACGTCCGCAAGAGTGACAAATCGTTAGAGGTAACGGGTTCGTGTCTAGGAATCAAGAAAGTCTTCTATTAGGGTGTCTCTTGTAGGAATACGAAATCTGTCAGTGTTAAAAAAAAATAATACGAGATTATTTGTAACAATGAATTAAATTCAAATTAATAGTAATTATAACCGCTTTTCCATACGTATATATATAAAGATAAGGGACATCCAAACTTCCATTTTCATCATTTTTTTCTACCGAGACTGTTGGCTCCACGAAGATGGAATTTTTTCCAAGAATCGTACGCAGTCTTGCCGGATATGAGATTTTTTCCCTTGGAAAAATATTGATAAACAACGTAGTTATTAATATTTAAAGAAAGAGGAGTAGAGAACGGCGAAAGAGAGAACCTCCTCGCTGCGACTGTGAGCCTACTACGCAAGCACCACTCGACGCACCCTCTGGATTCTCAGGGGACATCGGATATACTTTCTAAAAAAAAGAAACGAAATTTCGTAGGAACGTTCGTCGATTGCCACTGAAGCACGGGTTTTTTTTTTAATTTCCTTGTCTCCCTTTGTCTAGTTTTGAAAGGCAATATTCAAAATTTGACAATTCATCGTCTCGAGAGACCGGAATTTTATTGTAAAATATAAAAAATAACTATATCGTGATACTGTAGAGTATGTATGGATTATCGCAATATTTATTTCATCAGGGGGCGTAGCTCAGATGGTAGAGCGCTCGCTTAGCATGCGAGAGGTACCGGGATCGATACCCGGCGCCTCCAATTTTTTTTTTCCTTTTATTTTGTTCTGATCGCATCCTTTCTCACTTGTAGACTTGACGAACCGTCCCGGTGGTTACGGGTTTTCTGTAGTACCCCTTAATTACGATGGTTCGAAGAGATCGGATTGTTCGGGAACGACGCGGGAATACGTGGATACGTTGGTTAGGCTGCGCCAGCTGCGATTCAATATGGTCCGTACAACGGTTGTCCAAGGCCCACCACTCGACGGTTACCTCGTTACTTCGGACGACGATCATCAGGTTAGTGAATTTGGTAGAACGCTTTTTCAATTCCTGGTGAATTTCTTTTTTACCAGGCATCGTTTAAGAAGTTAACGAACGCAGTTTTTGTTACCGTTGAGTCGATGCATTGATCCATTGAAGTATCGATTAATCACTTTCTGTCGGTTCATTAATTAGTTTTAAATAGTCAATTAAATGTTTTGATGAAATTAGGTAGACCATTAATTTGTCTTATTAATTAATTTACTTATTTATATATTGAACAATCAAGTGATGGATGGTCCATCACTTTCGCGGAATTAATTAATTTATGAATGGTAAATAATTAAATTTGTCATTAAATGTAACTAGGTAGACTATGGATTAATCTCGTTGAAATAATTCATATATTAGACAATCAATTAATTGGCGGACAATCAAATAATGAAAGATAAATGGTGTGTTAGTATCGCGGAATTAAATAATTGGTTATTCCCAGATAATTAATATTTAATTTTGGGATTTTTTGGGTTCACGCCCGAATAACCGAATCTCGTTGAATCAATTGATCGCTATAGTGAATAATTGAATAATTGCGTTGAGATAATCAACGTGAGATGATGTCAAATAGTCAGTTTATTACTTGCGTCAAGGTTAATTAATAGACGTGTCGTAGATAATCAATCAGATCATTAAACGAAATTAAACAAATGACTATGTGTCGTCAAATTAATTAATTGCTAACGAGAAATTGAGTTAATCTCGTGGAATTAATTGATCGATACAATAGAAATAATGATCATTAAATTCGATTTTCGAAACAAACCCAAAATGCACCGAAAATATAACGAAAAGAAATTTCCTCAAAAAGACTGTATTTTTTTCGAAATAAACAAGTCCGTCGTATTTTAGTTGAAAAGTGTTCCGTTCGCCTTTTCAGACTGCAAGATTCGTAAGCCATGGACGCGAAGGTCCTCCAGAGGTACTTTTTCACCCTCGTACAAAGACTTCCGCTATTTACCCGTTTTTTTCTTCTTCAAAATAAATCTTCCCATTCATCCCAGTTTTTTCATCCAGGTTTTTAACGCTAATGTTATGAATTTTGCAGAGTATAAGGAATCCAGTGTGCCCTAACGTACCGATGAACTTTTTACTTACGAGCTTTTATTTGGGTTTTCGATTTTTCGGACAATTTGTTTTATATATTTAATTATTAACAAAATCATGGCTTGTCGCAGAATGAGGTAGTGGCCGCTCATGACATGAGGCGAGAATTCATCACCGGATTTTACGGGAGTGCGGGAGATGCGATTGTGACTCTACACAAAGCTGTTCTCTGGACAGATGGTCGATATCATCTCCAAGCTGAACAGGAGCTCGACTGTAATTGGACACTCATGAAAGAAGGCGGTCCATATGTAAGTCAATAATTTGCCTTTATTTAAATAAATTAACTTTTTCATGTTGTAAATAATATCTTTAATGTTAATATTATATTAATATTTTCTTTATAAATATTTATAAATATTTTATAAGTCACTAAATAATTCATAAAAATATGAAAAAGAATAAAATATTTTCGGGATCCCCGATGCATTAAAAAAAATTTGATCATCATAAAATATTAACAAATAATGATTAAAATTGAAAAAAGCAAAGGAATGATAAACGTCAATGAAACAAACATAATTAACGATATATATAAAAATAAGTACCATATTTTTAAGAATTCCCTATACATTAACGAAAGTCTTCATAGTCATGGATTATCAATGAAAAAAGGCACAAAAGTTGAAAAATTAAAAAATAATTATAAAAGTTAAGCAAATAAACGTAAAAATCGATAAAAATAAAAATTAACGATAACTTTTAAATATGTTCCAAATTGAAAGAGAATCTTAATAATCATATGACGTAATTTAAAAAAGTAATACAATTTGAAAAACGTAAAAGCAGTAATCAGTGTTGAGGGTACGAAGCGGAGAGCCACTGTTGAATGGCAACCTCTGCGCAACGCGCGTTATTCCCTTCCAGCTTGAATGTCTCAAGCCAGAGGTGCGTTAGTTCAACCGAGGACCGCCAGGTGGCGACGCGTCGAGATTTTCTCGCTCGCGGAGTCAGCTGGGAGCGGTTATAAGAGTCCGATGAAGTCTGAGGAAAATTAAGATCATACTTCACAGGATCATTTCTGTAGTATATCTTCAAGAGCTCCATCTCAACAATGGAGTTGATGCAGCCACGATGAGGAGGTATAACTTGTGCTTCGTACGAAAGGCATGGGAAGAGGGTTTTCTGAGTGGTCGCTTATAATTACATATTAAATATAATTAAACATAATTAAATAGGAATATAAATTAATTTTTATTTCTCTATTCCAGCAGTAAATTATATTTCTAATTTAAAGGTATTTCTGGTTAAATCATTTTTAATTTCAAATAAAGTTATTTTCGCTTAAGGGAATAACGAACACGTTGGAAACTTTTAACGCGGCACCTCGTTACGTCGGTAATGACAATTTTGGGATTTTGCGCTGCGAGTAACTACCGACGGATGGCGCGCCCCGCGCGCGAATTCGGTCGCGAACGGTCGCGAACCCTCGACTTTTCGGGCGAAGAATCGTGCCAGCTCACTCTACGACCTTCAAATTTCGTGATTTTTGAGATTCCGGAAAAGTGGCCGGGGTAGTCAAACATTTTTCTTCTGTTTTAAAAGTATTAAAAGGGTCTGTATAATCGGAAATTTTCAGCTGGTTACGAATATCAACGAATTTTCGTCGAAAACACTGCACATAGCAAAAGAAATCGTGATTTTTGAAGTTTTTTACAATTTTTTCATGGGAATTTTGGGTTTTTGGGGAAATTAATGGTAGATTCGTGTTCAGGGGATCAAATTACATCGTAAAGG
>JAPYZI010004992.1:0-11653 GCA_030523105.1 Ophioninae sp. A BG-2022a
GTTTTTTTTTCTTTTTTTTTTTTTTTGATGTCGTGACACGCGAAAATCCAAAATCTGTGCGCACCGGGAGACTACGGGATAAACATCGAAAAGACGAAAAAGGGAGGAAATAAAAAGAAAAAGAAAACAATACGAACGAGACGAGGACGTAACGTCGGGCTCGCGCGTGGCTCGCCTCTCAGTACTCGTTCGAGGGTTCGCGCGTACGGAGCTCCCGGATTAACGAGGAATAAACACAACTTTGAAGAGAGCTTTGCAATAACGCACGAGAACCCGATCGCAATCTTCCGTGAAACAAAAAAAGAGAGAAAAATAAAGGGAGATAGAAAAAGTGAGAAAAGAGAAAAAAAAAAACAAAACAAAACAAACACGAAAAATAAACAAAACGGTGAAAGTTTACAAAATTGTGAGTCCCTGTTGCGGACGTGTTAAAAAAAACGTAAAAAATTACGAAAATAAAAAAATAAAAACGATCGAATCCGCGCTGAATTATTCGCTCGTAACGCGCTCGCGTCATGTGTGGATTATCCGTTCCCGTCGAATTGTGAAATCGTTCGGAATCGTCGATAATCGACGAAAAAATTGAAAGCACAAACGAAATCCAAGGAAAATGGAAAATTGGGATTTTTAAATAGAAAAAAAAGGAACACGAGAAGCATGCTCGGTCCAGAAGACGCCGCGCGACGCCTCGATCTCGACGAGACAGAGGCGTGACATAAATTTTAACGCGAATGGGATCGAAGGGAGATGAGAATCGGTGAGAAGAGTACTAACGAAATTTTGACGCTGCGAGAGAGAGAGAGAGAGAGATAGGGGATTTTTAAAATCCTGATTCAAAAACTACGAAAAAGTGACCAGTTTTCCCTCTTGGTTTCTCTGTCATTCGTCATTTAATTTCCTTAATTTTTTTTCGTATTTTACTCCGCAGCGATCGTTTGTGTTTTCGTGCGTGCGTGTTTTGTTTTCACGTTTTTTACACATATATGTATGCACATTTTTTTTAGTGATTTTGAGTGTGTTTTTTTAAGAATGTTTTTTTTTTCGATGGAAAAGGTATAAGAGAGTTTTGGAGTGCATCTTCTTTCGTGGTCCAATTTTCAAACCCGATAAACCCAAATCTTCGCTGATGAAAGAGGAATGGGTGGGGGAGGAGAGGTTGCGCATCCACTCTCGCTTTCGTTGGTTTTGAACGCATCGAGGACGGCAATGACCACACGACGACGAGAACCCTCTATCTCCATTCGTAATATTTTTGGCCTTTTTTTAATGCAAAAACGTTTTATTTTTTTTGCTCCTCATTTTTCGATTCGCGGGTGATTTCGAGGACTTCCAATGACCTCACGAAAACGAGAACCCTCTCTATCGCTTCGTCATATTTTTGGGTTTTTTATTTTGATAAAACGTTTTTTTTTTTTTGCTCGTCATTTTTGGATTCGCGTGTGATTTTTTGGTGCGCCAAAGGATTTTCGTTTCGATGCTGGAAAAATCCGAGTTCTTCGAACGAGTTTCTTCTTTCCGTTATTATCAAAAAACAAAATTGTCGTTTCTTCATTCCAATCGGGAACCCCCTTAATTATCGTTGGAATAAATAAATAAAAACGATTTCAACGATGATCGACGTTTCGGTCTGGATCATTGGAAAAAACTGTGAACTCTTTTCCCTTCGATTTTCTCAATTCACAGAATTCAGACAGAATTCGCCCTTTTGGTTGTGAGGAAGTTTTGCATACAAAAGTACATCGTGTAAAAACGATGCCGAGATCGGCTTCGCGTTTGGGAACTTCAGAGAGGGAGGGGGAGGGAGAGCAGGAGGAAAGAGAGCGAGATTTACGGGTGCGCACCGGTGTGCCCTCTCTTATTTTTTATTGTAGTTATCGCTGGCCGTCGAGGAATCGGCAGGCCCGTTTGCCCCACCCTCTCTCTCTCTCTCTCTCTCTCTCTTTCTCGTTCTCTCTTACCGTAGCACCTTTCGACTCTTTTTCTCTCCTCCTCCGTCGCTCCTTTCTTCCTACTCTCTCTGTTGCCCCCGTGCCGCGAGAAGACGCGAGAATCGACTCGGTTCGCCCGAATCTCGCGAGAGTTTGCACGAGCCACCGGGGGGCTGTCGGCGTTGCATTTCGGTCCCCCCTCGCACTCTTTCTCTTTCTCTTTGAAAAGATCGCTTCCCAATACTCGAACTTAACCCCCTCCAACTTTTTTTCCATGCCGATCGAACGTTTTCTCCTTGCCGATCGCCAAAAACACTTTCCACATTAATATCGATCTCGAACTTTCGATTTTTTCGAATTTCGATTCTTTTGTACGGATGGACAACAGGATTTTCAAGATTTTACGTTTTATAGCATTTCCGGTAATCGGGGAATAGAAAATTATAAAAATCGTTCGGATTTGACGATCGGCATGAATATTTGGCTTTTTCGTGACGATCGGAACGACCAAATCGATCACGGTTATTCATGGACCTTTTGGAAAGGTTTCTTAACCGGAAAATTATGGCCGATCGCGATTGTCCGATTTTCCTGATTGGCCGATTGCAATTCTCGCGGTTTGACAGTTCACGTCAGGATACGAGTATCGCGGTACGGTATAAGTCGCTCCCTCGCTCGGATACGGTTTTCTCGGTGAAGTCGTCCTTGACACTGTGCGCCACTGCGTTTCTCGCTCTCCCGTAGAAAGTCCAACCGCGTTGATACTCCAAGGGACAATATCTTCGTTCTTGACGGTATTCCTTCCCGGACTGGATATCCCATTGTTTTTTGTTTTTTTTTTCCTCTTTTTCGAATCGAAAGTCGAGCCGATCGCGAAAAGAATTTGATTTTTGGATTTTTCGAAGAAATTTTACATTCAAAGAGTTCTCGAATATTTTAGGAGAAACTTGAAAAATCTTTGTCGATGCATTTTTGGATAATAAGGAATCTCGTTGCGACGAAACTCGGTATCTCGGATTCCCGTGGAAAATATTATTTTTTCGTGGCGTTTCTCACGAGAGAGAAGCGCACTGATATTTTAGGCTGTATATATATTTTTTTCGTGAACGAACGGACGGGAGTTTGCGCGCGTACACGTACGCGCGCATACACGTTTGAAGAAAGACCGGATGTGTGTTTCGGAGTAACGAGGTAACGACCGTCCATCAACGTGTGTGCGTCCGTGCGAGCGAGACTCTCTCCGTGTGTCCGTGTGTGCTCGTCTGTAAAGGAAGAATAACATACGAGGCCGCCGCCGCCGCCGCCGCAGCCTCGGTTTGCTCGAATGCCACACACACGGTGCATTGTTTGTTTCTAAATACATCTCTTATCGAAAATATTTCGACTCGTTTACGGAATCCTCTGAGTTTTTCACTCCCAATCAATATCTCTAATCGTTCGTTGTTGGCAACTTCGATCACAGGGTTTCGATTTTTTTGTCGATTTTTATTTGATTTTATTTTTATTTATTTTATTTGATTTTATTTTGAATTTTCCACGCGTTATTCAATTAAATCAGGAACCATTCGTTTGGGTTTGTTTGATATTTTAAAAAATATCAAAATTTATTCAGCTCTTGAAATTCGATTTTCATAACTGTGAGTTCTAGTTTCTGCGATAAGTTTGGGTTTGTTTGGGTTTAAATTTTTGGACCGTACGGTTTTCGGTTCTCGTGTTCGTCGTTCGTAAGAGCTCACGAACGAGAACCCGAGTCGTCGGTCTCTCCCCGTTAGCTCGACCCGCGCGTTTCTCCACCGCGCTGCATTAATCTGTGGTTTAGCGAACCAATTTAAATATCAGCGCGGCGCAGTGGACGCAATTTTATATCATTTCCGATATCTCGAAGGTGTATTAGTGCATCGTCGCGTTCACCCGGGGCTCTGGAATGGGGCTTGCGGACGAACCGAACGAGCCTCCACGAGGACGACGATGCAGTTCCACAGATAGATGAATAGATAAATTAATACATAGATGAATAGATAAATAAGTTTATCAATCCTCTACCAACGCTTCTCCTCCAGCTCAAACGAATTCTTTCGAATTTTCAAAATATACAAAATATAAAATAAAATATAAAAATATAAAATATATCAAAAATAAAATAACAAATATAACGAAAAAACAAAATTGAAAAATTAACGGAATAAAAAAAGAAAAGGTTACAAATTAAATATCATTTAAATATATTTTCCAAATGAATTTGAAAAAAAATTCATGATTAACCCGATCTTTAATTGTTCAATAATTTATCAAATAATTTGTTAAATTAAAATAACAAATTAAGAAAATATATATATATATAAAAAATCGTGAAAAATAAACGTAGACCCAAACAAAACCGTTCGATATGAATTTAGATTTATTTGAGAAAGATAAAATTCTAAAAAATTGAATCAATTAATTAAATAAAAATAGAAAAAGAGGAGGACAAATTTTCGCTCAACCGCGGTAAAACTTACATCGATAAGGGGGATGAGGAACGATCGAACAGGTGGGGAAAGGGTGCGCGATCCAACCTCGAGGCTTTACCCTTTTCGCACTTTAGACCGATTATTTTTCGCCCTCGGGGGATTTCCGGTTTTCTAGGGTCCCAAAAATATTTTCCATATCCTTTTTTTTCATTTTTCTTATTTAAAAAAAATATTTTCGCTTGTTAATAAATTTTGGGCTAACAATGGACATTGATGGACATTTGATACATTATTATTGATAATTAGGGGTTGAAATGAATTTTCCCTGACGATTGATCAGCCCCTGGCAAGTTGGACGTTTCGCGTGTACATCCGCGTTGTAAATGCAAATAAATACGATTAATCGTATCTTTTTGTACGAAGCGGGTGAAAAAAAAAGAATCGGTGATTCCGAAGCGGGACACGCGCGTGCGGCAGGAGATTTTCTGGTCCGCGTGTTCGTGTCGGACGATCGGCGAGTAGCGCAGCCTCGTCCGGTTGCTCGAACGAGAGGACCCGAACACTCTTTTCCCTCCGGTGGTCGATCGCGATCGGCGCCCAGCCGTTTTTCCCTCTCTCTTTCTCTACCTCTTCGCCCCCCATCCCCACGTTCAACTCAGCCAGAACCCAAACACAAGCAAGCCCAAACCCAAACAAACTCAGTTATATGCAAAAACCAACAAAAAATCCAAACAAATATAAAACAATAGAAATTCAAGTAGATGCAAAAACGAAAAATACGAAAAATAAATTCCAAAAATCTAAATAAATTCGGAAACCCAAAAAAACCCAAACATATACAAAACAAAACGAAAAATCCACGCAATTCCGAACAAATTGATACAAAAACGCCAAACAAAAGGAAAAAAAAAATATTAAAAAATGCAAAAAATCTAAATAAATTCAGAAACCCAAGAAAACCCAAACATATACAAAACAAAACGAAAAATCCACGCAATTCCGAACAAATTGATACAAAAACGCCAAACAAAAGGAAAAAAGAAATATTTAAAAAATGCAAAAAATCGGAATAAAACCCAATGAACCCCAAAAACATCAAAGCCACCCGATCAAGCCCTCCGAAATTCGGTGAAACCCCGAAGGATCCTAAGCCACCCAAACCCAACGATGTATAAGGTGGAATAATTGAAGCACGCGTGTACCGCGCGAACATACAGAGCAAACACGCGTGGTACGTTGATGCGAAGGGATCGACGCAAGCGCGCTCTTCGCGCGTACCGAAAGATCTTGGTCTTTATTCCCTCCTCCTCCTCTCCCCCACCTCCCCGGTCTTACTTGAAAATATTTTGGTACGTACCAAGAGAAAGAGAGAGAACCGAGGAGCGCTGATTTGGCAACCTAAAGGGCGTACGGTTTCGAGCAACCGTCGAAGGGAAAAGGGAGGGTGAGCGCCCTTCTACCGTTTAGTACAACCAGCCAGTCGCACATCGATAAAACGATGTTAACGTTTAAGGGGAGCTACGAATGTGTTGGAAAAGGAGAAGGAGAGCGTTGAAGGCCCGCGTGTGCGTGGGACCTTGAATCAAGCAGCCTTTGTCGCCCGAGACTCAAACGCGAATCGCGAGAGAGAGAGAGAGAGAGAGAAAAGAGGGAAAAGAGGGGGCAAGGGAGACGGAGAGAGAGATTCGCGGCCGCCACCACCACCGCCATCGCGAGGTCGGCGAAAGTGTACCCGAGAGCTTTTTTGCTCCGTCAGACCCGACCGGTGGTGGCTCTTTTTACTTTTTACCAGCGGGCTCGCGCCGCCACCACCATCGTTCGCGATCCTCTCTCTCTTTCTCTCCTTCGACTCGACTCTTTTCTCTCCGTTCAACTCTCTTCTTACGCATGGGCCGTTTCGACTCCGCTCGGTTTTTACCCCGTCGAAAAAAATCATCGACTCGTATCATCTCTGTGACGCTTCAAACAACTATCCAATTTTACGAAATTTTTCTTTCGATCTCGAATTCAAGTATCATTTTTTTTATTTTCTGTTTGGGTTTGTTTGGGTTCGCTCGGGCTTACGAAGTAATCTGGATTTTGGTCGGGATAGGTAAACTCACGTCGGTCGCCTGATATTCGCCTGGAATTCCCCATACGGTTTTGCTTTATATATCTTTCTTTATTTCTCTCTCTCTCTTTCTCCCTCTTTCTCGTACGGCCATTTTTGCCACGGCAAGGCCGGAATTAGCGCCACAACGGGCCGAGGAAAAAGCAGTGTTTGCACAAGTATTTTGCGTTCCGCGGGTTTCGCGACGCGGACGACGATCTTTTATACGATGTTCCTTCGGGTTTTCGTATCGCGTACCACGGACCTCGGAGATTCTATTTTTTTTTTCCTTTTATTTTCTTTATTTTGGCTTTTTTCTTTTTAGTAATTTTTTATTTTTCTATCTTTTTCAACGTTTCGGAGTTTCGTCGATCGGTGGGAATGACCCGGGCCAACGTGACGAATATTTACGAAAACCGGAAGTCTGAAGGGACTACGAGAAACTGGCGAAGAAACGAAAATGAATTTAACGATTTTTTAAAATTTATTTTTGTTTATTCCGATTTTTTAAAGTTATTATTTTTTATTTCCTTTTTTAAATTATTCTTTTACAGTCGATTTTCATGATTTATTTTCCAGTCGATTGTTTTAGATATGTTTTTTTTTGTTGTTAATTATTTTTAAATAATTTTCTTTTCAGTGGATTTTTTAAATATCTTTTTTTTTCAGTCGATTTTTCCAGCCAGTAATTTTTCTCAGTCCATTGAATACACGACGATTCCTGCTTTCATTAAATTCTTTCAATCGCAACCGTATCGATCCCGTTAATTGGTTTCGTTTGTTCTTTTTTGTTTTTTTTTTTTTTTTTACAATTTCTTATACATCGAAACATCCCGAGTGTCGTTTGAGAATTCGTTTCATGGCCACTTCTCTCTCGTGACACGCGATCTTTCGGTCTCTCTTTGTGCGCCTGGTCCACAGCGAGACAGACTCGAAGAGAGAAAGAGAGAGAGAGAGGGAGAGAGAATGCCAGCATCCCGAGCATAATTCTTGGTTTTTCTGTGAAAGCTGGACGATTCCGAGAAGTTCGTATATTGGGACGTTTCAGTCCGTCTCTTTGTCGTTCCGGCGAATAAAAGTCCATCGACCAAGACTCACGATCCGATACGACGATTTCTTCAACTTTTTTCTCTTTTTTTTCGATCGATATTTCACTTTTTCTCAAATAGGATTTTTTCGTCGTTTCTCTATCGGAAACTTGAAAAACGCGAACGAACGAAAACAAACCCGAACAAACCCAAACAGAACCAATGATGCATAATACAGAAAATTCTTTGAACCCTGCCAATGCTTCCCCCTTAAGCTTCTATTATCGGTTGAAAAATTAAAAAAAAATGACAAATAAAAAATAAAAATAAAATAAAATAACAAACAAACCCAAACAAATCCAATGATGCATAATACAGAAAATTCTTTGATCCCCGCCAACGCAGCTTCCACCTTAAGCTTCTATTCTCGGTTGAAAAATTAAAAAAAAAGGAAAATAAAAAATAAAATGGAAGGGATAAAAAAAAAGTAAAATTATATATCGCAGGGTTATATTCGTTTGGTTGCACTCGGTATATTGTAGCGTCGAGGAGAAGCGTGCTGCACACTATGGTCGCGCTTGATACTCTCTCCTCCTCTCTCTCGGTCTCTCCGGCGGGAGGGAGTCTCGAAAACTCGCGCGAGCCGCACCAGCCGGGTATTGAATTTTTGTGCGTTCGCTACGGTCGATTCAGCGAAAGTGCAAGCATCCCGTGTGTTATGGCCTTCCCCGATGGTGGGTGCCGCGTATACCCGCGGCAAATAAAACCGCCGAGCTCTGAGCGAGCCTCTACCGACCAAACAGCTGCATCGCCCGAAACCGACTCCCCGCTCGTAACGCACCTTACACTCCTTATCGACACTTTTTACACGAAAAACTTCACGAATATTTCTTTATTCGACCTCGCGTCAACGAATTACCAATTTTCATTTACCTTTCTCCTTTTTTGTCCAAAACATCGAACTCGAGATATTATTTTTGAAAATTATTACCAAAAAAATAATAAATCAGTCATGGAATTAAATGTAAAATCAGTAAATAAATCATTAGTCAAAGAAAATACTAAATCAGTAAATAAATCAGTAATAAACGCAAAATAATAAATCACCAATTTTAATAAATCATTAAAAAATCAACAAATAAATCAATAAACCAAACAAAACGATAAATCAGTAATCCATGAAAATGACAAATCAGTCGATTGATTCTCCTACTGAAAATCGTTCAAGAGGTCTCGTCTCCTTTATTTTCAAGTACTTACGAATTTGCCAAAATATCGAGTGATCTTTTGTCGTCCAAGTGTGAAGCGAAAAACGAATGTCGATTTTAGGCTGCGAGGGAAAGAAAACCGAGCCATGAAGAAAAGCCACGTGACTGGAAAGAGGAAAAAAGAGGAAAAAAGAGGAAAAAAGAGGGAAAAAGAGGGAAAAAGGGGGGGAGGATAAAATAAAGTGACAAAAAGGAGCGAAGGGGATGGTGGTTCGAGAACGGTAGCACTTCTGGATCTTGCGAGGGGAGGGAGGGGGGGATCCTGAGGCGGTAGTAAAATTTTACTGGCGGCCTCGCGCGTCTCGATCCTCTTCAACGACGCCGCTGAACGTTCCTCCCTCTTTCTCGCCTTTTTTCCTCATCGTCCTCCTTCCCTCTCACCCCCACCCTCACTTTGAATTTTCTCACTTCCGGTTTTCGTTTCTTCTTTTTTTTTTTTTCGATATAGTAGAATTATCACGAGAGTACTGATATTCGTACTGATTCTCATGTTGGAAGAGGGAGGGAGGGAGGGAAGTACCATTCTATGGCCCCTGACTACTATCTTTACTCGAGTGTTTTAGCCGGCGGAGTTTCGCGACCTTTAAAGACTAAAGTTCGTCGTTTTACACAGTCCAGACGATTTATGAACCCGAGAAAAGTTCAATCGCGCTAGCATTGCTGTTACGGAAAGGGAGTAAGGAGAGAAATGATCATTTTCATGATTATAGATATTTTTGTAACAAAAAATAAAACAAACTAGTGGAAAAAAATAGGGAAAAAAAAACTTTCGTGAACGAATATTTGTTAAATTAAAAAATAAATTTTTATAGAATTAAAAAATAAATAATAATATTATGAAATAATAAAAAAAAAATAATTTTTAAAAACGAAGGTACATTTAAGAATAACAAAACAAACTGAATAAGTAACAAAAATCTACAAGTATAACAATAAATAAATAAAAAAACCGCGAAATCGCGAGAAAACCCAAAATTATTCAAAAGACGAAAAAGAAAAAAATATGTTTCCATCCACCGTTCGCCAAATGCAAACCCAAACAAACCCAAACAATTGAGAGAAAAAACAACTAGGAAAAAAAAAACAAAAAATCCAAATTAGATATTTTGGTGTTAGAAGAGCGAACGATTATCGAAATTTCCATAGAGGCGATTTTATCGCAACCGGTCGGTGTTCCCTCTCGTCCACATGGTAAACACACATATTTTGATAAGAAAATTCTTTTGGAGATCGAGAGCGTGGTGAAATCTCATAAAAATATCGCGCAATCGTGAAGGTCTCGTTTGGCCAGCTTCCTCGGTCCCGTTTTTTTTTTCTCGGTGACGAAACTCGTCCGATTCGCGTTCGAAAAGCGGTTTTCCAATAATGGCGATAAAAAAGGGTCGAAAAAGCAAAAAAACAACAAAACGGTTCGAACTTTCGTTTTTTAATTACTTTTCGTGACCTTTATTTTAATAATTTATTTTTATTATTTTATTAATTGTCAATATTGAATATTAATAAATAAATATATATATATATAAATATATCTTCGTTTAACCGTGAAGCGATCCTTTACGTAACGATTGGTAATAATCGTTACGTAATTCCGTAGGAGAGGAAAGCTCGCTTCGGATCGCCGGGGAAAGTGCCAGTTCGGGCGTTGAAAAAGAACGATGCAGAATGCACGAAACCCAAACAAACCCAAACCAATCCCAAACAGAATTGAACAAACCCAAACGAAACCCAAATAGAATTTAAAAAAACCCAACCAAACCCAAGAAAAAAAATGCAGTGCGCTCAAAAGTGTGGCCAACCAAATAAAAAATCCCCATTCTTAAAAAAACCAAAAAAAAAAAATTCCCCAGCCCGTAAATATTTCGTTGAACGATCGTTGCTTTATCAGTTTCGGTCTTTTTGTAGGCCAGAAACATAAAAATCGTCGTCGAAATCATTTTTAAAAAAGTTATTGAATTGGCACTTTTTTTTTTTGTCTTGTTTTCGTCCTTTTCGGTGATCGCAGGCCGAATAATCGTCATGCTTGGACGGATACTCGCGGATCTGTATCTGCATGTGCGGATGCGAGGAAACGTGCGTTCCAACCCCTCCCAATACCAAGCTCCCTCCCGAGAGCTTCCTAGCATCCACAAGGCTTGGCTATAACACTTTACACGGGGGCGGACGCGTCGAGCTTTGCTCGTGGCGCATACCAGGAGAGAGAGAGAGAGAGAGGAGGAGACCGAGAATTGGAGGGGGAGGTTGAAACGTTGGGGGTAACTCGGTGATGAAGAGGGTTTGAGAGGGGGTTGGGATGGGGGGGGGGTTAGGGAGAACCAAACGATCGATATTTCAACGGTGTAAGCTTCCCTCGGTAACTAACGCTACAATTCCGTAGCGATGGATACGAACGCCTCGCAAATGCGTCTCGTAAACAACAACAACAAAAAAAAACATATTAAAAAATAAAAAATTGGCAAATAAAAAGGAAGAAACGAAAAGTCTCGTAAAAAATAAAAGCGGTTTTCTTCGAGGTACGAATTTGATAGCTTTCTTCATAATCCTGAAACGACTGAACGAGCGAAAAAACGAAGGAAAATAAAAATGAACTCTCGATCTCAGAGATTCCTTAGATAAACTTTGATATATTTTTATTGAATCATTGGGTTTTATACTCTTTTGGCTTTGTTTGAATTTTTTTAATACTCTTTTAGGATTTTTTGAATTTTTTTTAGCTCGTTTGGGTTTGTTCGAATTTTTTTTCAGGCCCGTTTGGGTTTGTTTGGGTTCGTTCGAGGATGTTCTAGGCTGTTTGAGTTTTGGTTGAAGCTATTTTATTTCGTTTAGGTTCGTTCGAGGTCGTTTTTCTTCATTAAACATCGTTTAACTTCGTTTCCATTTGTTTGGGTTTGTT
>JAPYZI010004993.1:0-11652 GCA_030523105.1 Ophioninae sp. A BG-2022a
TTTCTTTCCCCGACCAACGCGCCTTCCACTATTTTTTACCCCCCCCCCCCCCCCCCCCCCCCCCCCCCCCTCATCCTCCTCCTCCGCCGCGCCACTCTCTTTCGCCTCCCCCCCCCCCTGAACCTTCCAACCTTCCAGCCCTCTTCGCCCCTATCTCTCCTCGATTGCCCAGCCGAGAGCAAAACGGGGCTAATATCAGGTATGAAATCGAGTTGATACAAAGTCCAGAAGAAAATATGGAACGCGACGAGTTTTTTTTTTTTTTTTTTTTTCTTCTTTTTTTTTTCTTCTTCCTCGCCACAAGTCCCGTCGTTTCGGCCTCGCGGCGATAAATCGATCGGGGAACTTTTCCACAATGATAATAATTGGTCGTGGTACCCCCTCCCCCCTTCATGGTTTACAAATGATAAGGGACATTTTTTATATTTATTTATTTTTCGTCGATTTAACTCTTTTTGGGAACGGGGGTGGGGGGTTTCGGAATTTGGTGGTTGGGGGTGGTAATGAATGGTAGACACGATTAAGGGTTGAATAAAATGAAAATAGGATAGCTCGGATTTTGGATTTGATTGTTGCTCGAAGAATTTTCCGAATATTTGGTACGGGAAATGTAAAAGTTTCGAGGTTTTTTTTACATTTTTGTATTGAGGAATTTTGAAATATTTAATCAGCAAGGAAAATAATGATTCAAAAGAATTTTGAAAATAGCGATGAGTCAAGAGAATTGAAAACAGACATTGATAATTAAAATGAATCGATTAAAACGGGAATAATTGGGATTTGAGACATTTAAAAATACACGAATTCCTCTTTTTTTGGTACAAAATTATGACAAATGGTTAAAGAGAAAATTGTAGAATAATTAATTATTATTATAAATAATAATAGATTAATACAAACAATTCATAATTATTAACAAAATTAATTAAAAAAATGTAATTAAAACATTAAAAACTCATAAGACAAAATAATAAATTAATTTTCAATGAATTTATTAATTATCATAACGAGCTTATTTTATAATCTTTCGTTAAACAAAATTTAAAAAAGAAATTATGCGTTGTTGTTCCTTCGACGCCTTTATTTCTTCCGTCGAATCTACGTTACGAAAAATTGTATAATTATTCTTCAATCTCACGTTTGGCGATCTCGATTTTAAAAAATTGTTTTTTTTTTAATTAAACAAAATAAAAAATAATGTTCCTTTCGTTTTAAAAATGCAAGCTACAGGACCATCCACCATTAGGGTCACGAGAGACAACTGTAGGATCTTGTATTTAAAAAAAAATGTGTAAAAAAAATAAATAAAAATAAATTTTAAAAAACATAAACTTGGGAGGCTCCGTTTGAGCTGCAGGTGTCCGTTCTCGCATCCGTGGAAAGCGGACGAGTGACACTTGACTCTTTTTACGGCACTCAAACTATACGCGCGAGTATATAATGTACTCGTTGCTCCTGGACGCTCGTAGAGAGGGATCTCGCTCATCGTACGTTTTAATAATTAATATCCTTCCTGGCTATAATCGTAACCGCGAGTTAGAGACTTTATGTCAACCCACGAGTACACATCCGACGGTGAGCGATATATACATAGGTGCGCGGACGCACACAGACACGTACATTCATGGTCCGTAAACATTCCGGAACTTTGGCGCGTTTCGAAGAAGAAAAAAAAAATAACAAAAATAAATAAAACAAATAAAAACATATAAACCGGAAGTGGTGGGTCTTACGACGAGCCTTCTCGTTATCGTTTCGTATTTGAGCTTGGTTCAGTCATTTTCGAGTTTGGTAACAACCTTTCAGTCCTTAGTATCAATTAAAGCACGATTCTAATTTCAAACTTTTGAAAAAAACGCGTTTTTTTTTCCTTTTGGGATTTTTCGATCGTAAATGTTTCAAAAAAATGGTGCAAGAATCACTGATTAAACACGAGTACCAATTGAAGCTGGATTCTACTTTCAAACTTTTGAAAAAATTGTTTTTTTTTTCCCTTTTTGGATTTTTCGAGAGTAAATGTTTCAAAAAAATGGTGCAAGGATCACTGATTAAATACGAGTACCAATTCAAGCTGAATTCTATTTTGAAACATTTGAAATAATTGTTTTTTTTTTTTCCTTTTCAGATTTTTCGAGAGTAAACGTTTCGAAAAATCGTGCCGGAATCACCGATTAAACGTGAGTACCAATTCAAGCAGGATTCTACTTTGACACTTTGGAAAAATCGTTTTTTTTCTTTCCTTTTTGGATTTTTCGAAAGTAAACGTTTCAAAAAATGGTGCAGGCATTGCTGATTAACTCTGAGTTTATGTTTCTTTGTGATTTTTCAATTACAAACCACTTTGAAGTAGTTTTTGTTTAAACTAATTATTCAGCCATGCTGGTGGTAACATTTTCGAAACTACTCAACCGATCGTTACGAAATTTTAACCACGTATTCTGTACACCCGTAGCAATCGATTGAACCGGAATCATTAAAAAAATGGATTTTTACTATTTTTTGTTATCAAAAAGCCGTGAAAAAACGTGGCATTTTTTTGTCTTTCAATTTCCCCCCCCGCTATTTTGTTAGTTTCGCGTGTACGTTGAAAATTCTAGTTTAGTCGGTTGCTAGTGACATATCGAAACTAAAAATAACAAATTTTTTTCGAACCGCGCTTTTGTTCGTTAAAAAGTACACAAAGTGTGTAACAATTTTTCAAAATGTATTTCATAAGTGTATTTATTAAGTCTGTAAAAATCCCACGTCAATATCTTTATTCACAATTCCATGAAAAATTCTTAAAAATAGCCTCCTTTGGAGAGTCGAAAGTAGAATCATTTTTTAAACAAGAATTTACGAATCTTCCAAAAATTGATATTGGATTCAGGCATGATAGGGTCAAAGATTAGTGGTAAAAAGATAATTTGAGTAAAATTGGTACTCACGTTGTGCCTTGGTGACCACGAGTTGCACATGATCGACGCGTCTTCCAGTATTCGACTCTGCAACGAGAAAAGAAGGGAACAACATTCAGAAAATCGTAATCTCACGAGGTTTATTCATTTTTCGTGGTTCCACACGGACTTTCGAAAAAATCGATTTCACCAAAAGCGTCTTCGTGACGTCAAGACCCTGAACGAGAGAGGGCTCCAAACAGAAATGGAAGATAGTGTTGAGGCCAAACTCGATCAAGTTAAATGGAATTTGAAGAAAACGAGGTGTCAAATATAATAAAAATGGACAATTGGCACATTCGAAAATTGAATGGAAACTGGTAATTCCAGTTTGGCTCGAAGATCCGAAAGTTAAATTTCCGTCGTTCGAATCCAATGAGAATCGTTTTAAAAAATTGAATTTTTGGTCGTCTCTTTTATGGTGACAATGAAAAAACGCTGTCAAATTATTTTTCCAATCTCAAGCCATGAATGAATCAAAAAGGGCATCGAAGTTCGTGCATAAATTGTAGCACTAAAAAGGATTTTTTAATCAAGTAAAATTATGACACTTTTTTCCATTTTTTATTGAACTATTTACCATTACTTAACTCGACTATTTATTAATACTCAACAAACAAAAAAAAAACATTGTAAATATACACCGTCAATTTATTTACAAAAAAACACAACAGGATATATTAATAAAAAAAAAAATTCCTTTTATAAATATTAAATTCGTATAAACGATGTATAAAATTACATAAAATTCAATATTCCATAACACAAATAAAGCAAAAATATAAAAAAACCATACATATAATTACAAAATGTTTAAAAATACAACAACCGTCACGCATTTTCGATTTTCCCTGGCTGGTTTATTTAAATCCAACCTGTCCTTGTTACGATCGATTGGAAAAATCAAATTGATGAAATTGATGAAATTGCCAAAGAGATTTATAAGATCTCTTCATCATTGAGGGATTCCGTGTCTTCGGGACGTCTCGAAAGGACAAGGACCGCGAGTTCGCGTATTGGGTTGGACGGTTGCACCCAGACGATCGGCAGTTCGATTGGGTATCGCGGGGTCAAAAGATCGAGGGGTGGTTTTTGGGGGAGGAGGGAGAGAGGGCTTATACGTATACTTATAGGGATCGGTCGTCGCGGCGAAAAGACCGGGTCGGTCGTGGCTACGAGATTCGTTCGTCGGATGAATATTTCATTCGAGCGAATGGATAAAATGTATATTTAAATTGGCGGGAGGTAAGGTGGAGGGGGAGGAGGGGGGCGGGGTAAAAGAGTCGCGCGGGTTTATGGTAATCGGTGTGGAAGATTGACGGAATCGGGGCATGAGCCAGCCGCCGTCGCGACGACGATGACGACGAGCCATGCATCTCGCCAATTAAGCTAGTTACTTTCGGCTACCAACGGAAAAACGAGTTTTCAAGTCCCCCCCAGTCCGATTTCTCATCTCAGGAATTCCTCGTCATCTGATATTCGAAACGAACATATACGACAAAACTTATCGAAGTTTATGGTTTTTTTTTTTTGTCGGGAATAACGTTGATGAAACTCGAAGGAAAACTAGGATTTTAATTGCAACAAGTTGATCCGCTTCCTCCGCCCTATCGAATGAACTTTTGTCGAACGATTTTTAATCGCGAACGAAAAAATCGAAACGAATGATTTTTCAATGATTTTTTTTTAAATGTAACGTTATTGGGATTCAAGTTTCTTTATTTGGGAAAAAAAATGGAACTCGTGAATTTGGCGAGTTTTCAATTTTTTTCAATTTTTCCTATTTTTTGGATACGAACGTTCAGGGAATATTCATTTTTACATTTCTCGATTCGTCAGTATCGACAATTTCAGTAACGTCAATATAGTTAGTTAATTAACGTATTATTATTGATATTTAATTGAATTATTTGAATTTATTAAATTTTTAATCATTGATATTTAATTCAATTAAAATATAACATTCATTTTAATAATTGTGACTCTTTTAAAACGAAATTCCGTTCAAAACTTTATTACTGTATCTATATGTTGATAATCAAACGATTTTTAAACAATCTCGCGGGTTCGTTCCAAAACAATATTTTCGTAATTATCCCACCCTATCCCCTTTTTTCTCAACTTCAACCCCTAAACAATTTGGCATCGGGAATTCAAAAATAAAAAATGTGTTTTTCGCAAAATTTTCTTTCGATCTTTTTGTCGTTTTCCGCATTTTCCCTGAACTGTTTCAATCCCTAACATTCCACGGACGATTTCCCCTAGAAAATTCGAAATAATTGAATAACGTGAATCCCAAAAAAAAAAACAAGACAAACGTGTCTCAAAAATGTTTCGTCACCGAGATCGTGGGACGTTTTATTCTTGCCCTGGTACTAGGAAAAATTGTAAAATCCCCAGAGGGTGAAATATCATAATCTATCGTGTATATTTGGATCTCTTCGGGTGGGTTAAAAAAAAAAAGTGAGAATTCTTACGAAATATCCGCTCCGTTTTCACGATAGACAAAACGGACATCACGATTCAGCCCTCCAATATTTCCCAAAAACATTTTCCACCGCCCATTTTTTTGGGGACATAAAAATTCTTGAAAAATTCCAATAACCTTATTTTTTTCAAAATGACTTATCGGGATGCTTTCTTCTTCGAGAAGACGAGAACGGATTAAAGTTTATCGTGACTTTTATAGCGTTTTGCAGTATAGCAAAGCGAGGGGATGAAATTGAAGTTTCTCGAGGAGAGAACTTTGGCTGATAATTACCTGGATTTACGAAGACATTGTTTGAGTGATGGAGAGGTCGAGGGAAAGAGAAAGAGAGAGAGAGAGAGAGATCGAGGGCGAGTCAAAGTGTGAAGTCGTGTTCAAAGTCCTCTGCACTTTGGTACTGCCAGAACTCACCCCCTCCCAAGCGCCATCCCTCCTCGTTTTACTTCCACTGTACGAGAGAACACGTTAATAACAAATGAGTCGAGCTTGCGCCTCCGCGCTTTTGTTATTATCGAAGAGAAACTTGCCTCTGTATCGTCACTGTCAACCCTAACCCCTTTATAACCCCGAACCCCAATCGGGCGTCGCCAACCCCCTCCCCGTCAGCCGCCACTTTTATTATTCAGTCGATTCGTTTAAAGAACTTTAAACACCTGTCCAGTCCTCGTGGACTTTGTTAATGTCGCGAGAAAAGTCCTCAAATCCGATTCGAAGCTTTCTTTTTTTTCTTTCGTCAAAAAAAATAATAACAATAATAAAAAAAAAAAAACAATTCAAACTTTGCGATCTCGTAAATTTTACATTCAACCTCCGGCATTATCAACTGCTAATTCTTTATTCCGTCCGATTGAAGTTTCACCGTTATTTTATTTTTGTGTGTGTGTGTGTGTGTGTGTGTGTTTTTTTTTTTTTCACGTGATAAACGAAAGTTGCGCTTTTCTGCTCTTCATCGATGTTTTTTCCCCCGTGCTTGGCGTCTTAAGAACGAATTTTCTCGAGACAGATTTACGCGTAGTCCGCAGCCATTATTATTTCACGGGAAAAAAAAAAAAAAACACGAGAGCGAATCTCCGGTGGACGACAAGCGGGGGTTCGAGAAAGGGTGGAGGAGGGAGGGATGAGGACGCTGAGGGCAGAAACAGCTCTAGGAGCTCGCTAAAGGGAATTTATGAAATTTCCTGATGTAATATTCCGATTCACAGAGAATTCTCATCCCGCATCGTTTCGTTCGTTTTTTTTTTTTTTACGACGCGGTAGTCAGGAAGCTCCTTCAACCCTTCGCTTTTTCCACGAGCTTTTTGCATCCAGCTTTGGATTATCCCTCGTTAGACATTTCCTCCTTGTCAATTTTCAATTTATTCGAAGCAACCTTCGCGTTGTTTTTTTTTCTTTGTATATTCCTTCGTTTTTCCTCTTCGCGTCCCATCGACGACAATTGGAATGAGTAATCCAGGCTTGACGAACGTGGACGTTGAAAAACAAAGAAAAACAAAAAAACAACATAAAAACGAATAAAAAAAAAGAAAAAACGAACGAACGAGCGACGCGAGAACGACGAAAATACTGATGAGACGGTGGAAGTTTTATGATCGTTTTGAAAAGTGTTTTGGGATTGTACGGTTCACGAGGATGATCATTGGAGTCGTTGAAACGAAAGAGGCTTTTGAATAGGACTGTCGAGGACGCTCGCTCGTGTATTTCCGTTCGTGTTGGTGCGTGCTCGCGGAAGGGACGTCTCGCGAAGCGTGTAAAAATCAGTGATTTCGTAGCCAGGCTGTTCGTATCGAGGCCACCAACGCTCATTGGCTACATGGCGCGTTCCGCCCCCGCAGCCCCGCCAATCAGACCGCGGTGGTGCTTTTGCTCTGCTTTCTCTCTCCCTCTGTCTGCGTCTCTCTCTCTCTCTCTCTCTCTCTGCTACCTCCTCATCGATCCAGAGCCAGCATACACCATCCAACGAGGAAAACCGTGCAGACCAGGCCGCCTCGGGAACGAGAGAGCGAGAGGAAGATACCTGTCTGTCGGCCATGTCAAGCTCAACCTACTGTCCTTGCCGTTCCTCATCATACGACAATAGAGATTGCAATCCCGGAAAATCGGGAGTGCCTGCCATCGAGACGAAACTGAACGACCACCGAAATTGATCGGTATTACTTGCTGCTTTCATTTTCGATTGGAAAAATAAACAACCGATTGAATTAGTCAAATGATCTAAGCGACTGCTGTTTTATCAAAACGAAAGATGGCTAACTGTGCAGCTGGTCAATCGTTGCTTGTTGGAAGTTGGAAAGTTTCGGACTTTACTTGCAACCCGATGAAGACCGAACTTCAAACTGACTAGGGATAACTGCTGTTTGGTCAGCTAATGGTACGTAGTTCACTGAAAAAACGGCACGATCAAGGCAATCCTAAACTTCGAACGAACTAGGTTACCGCTGTATGGTCAGCTAATAACGGACGGTTAACTGACCAGAAAACAGGCGACTGTTCTTTAGTCAGGAAGTTTTCAACGTTTACCGAACGACATCTCGATGAAGCGAGTTCCAAACTTCCAATTAACTAAAAACCAGATGACTGGTGTTTCAGCTAATGGCAGATAGTTAAATGACCAGGGAGCTAGTAAATGTTCTTTGGTTGGTTCAACGGGAAGTTTCGTCTTTAACTTAGAGACATCCCGATGGGTTCGGTTAATATACTTTCACCTGTCCAAACAACAAGTCATTGCTCTTTGGTCAGTTTGGTTTGAAGTATCTCTCTTAACTTGAAACATATCCCAGTGAAGCAACTTACGAAATCTGGAATTTACCAAAGACCGGGTGACTGTTGAGGCAAGTTAGTTCGTTTAAGGAATCGTCTCGGTATGACCCTTCGAAAAATCAGTGATTTTCGCGATTTTTTTAAAATGTTGTAATAAACTATTCGGTCTCGTTTTTTTTAAATCAATAAATACATTCACGTCGAATATAAAATGATTTTTTTATGTTTGTTTATTTAGTATATAATAATTAAATAAATTGTTGAAACGACACGTTAAAAAAAGAGTTCCTGTACGATGTCCACGATTGCGGCCGCAATTTTGATGCGAAACGAAAATTTCAAAAAGATTATTAATCTGTAGGAAAGTCGCTATCGCGGTATGGAGGTTTTTTTTTTAATTTGACAAAATGCCGGTGGTTTGAACAAAAAATATCGAATTTGGCACTTTTTTTCCGACAGTTTTTCGTAAAAAAAAAAAATAGAAAGATATCAAAAACAAGGCTTCCATAGCGCGATAGAAAATGACGTTAAAAATGTTATCTCAAATGTGGAAATAGATATCCTCGAAACTCTTCCTTCGAGAGTGGACACCGTTTTGAAAAACACCATTTCGAGAAAAACGCGTTTAAAGATTGTAATCCCGCGTACTCCCGCTCCCTTTCTACAAGAAACGCTGCAGCGATAATAAATATTTTGAATTTCGATTTAAAAATTCGAGAGAATGTTTAAAACAGTGTATATTATACGATAATTCAAAAAAAAAAAAGAACGATTTTATGAAAATTTAACACCGAGACGATGCCTTAAGTTATAAAGGATGATACGATAATCGGTAGGAACGAAGTCGTTACCAATTCCTCGATGGGGGTCTGTGGTCTAGGCGGAAGAAGGATCCACTCGCCGAGGCCAAAATCTCTCCCCGCGTTTGGTTAGGAGTAGTAACGAAGAGGAGGGTGAAAGAGGCCTAGCCAGGGTTGATAGGAGAGGTTCCAGGACCCGAGGAGGATCGTCAATTATCACCATGATCCTAATAACGATCTCCCGGTAGTTCGGAAGCCAAACGGGAAAGCGTTCCAAGGTCTGCGTGTGTGTGTGTGTGTTCGGAGCAAAGTGCTGTAGTAGCTTCCAGGCATCTCCGCTGGTTGGCTAATGGCCCCGAAATTTCCAGCCTCGTTTCACCCTTTTATCCCAACGGAGGAAAACCCTTTCGACCCTTTCACCGTGTCCTCATAATCTTCCAATGAAACAATGGACCGTATCACTTAACGTAAAACGTAGGGAGTAGATTACCGAACGACAAAAATTTCATTGACCCTAAATATCTTTTCAACCAACGACCATCGTTTCCGTTTTCTAATAACCCTCTTTTTCATGTTCCCGGATGATACGATCGCGATCGATCATTCGCTATGTACTCGACCTAGCCCTGACAGGGTTAATCCTCGAGATTCCTCCAGGGCCTCCCCCTCTCCTGTCCCTTCGCGAAACGTCACGTGCTATGGTGTTTTGAGAGCGATCGGATTGACGGAACACGATAGGTGTCCCTTGAACGATGTTCAGTCCTTGAGGAAGGGCGTACCGTTTCCACGGTCACGTGTCATTCTCGCTTGTGTATCGAACACGCGCCGGCACGTGTTTTCGTAACTGGTTCGACGAACTTTAACGGTAATTCTAACCTCTCGTGCTTCGGCCGAGATAAGGACGGAAGATATAAATTGCCGTGTTCCCGGGCTGGCAAAAGTACAAAACAAGGGCCACCTCCTCAAGGTGACCGCATACAGGGGTTGTCCGAAAATTCCGGAATGGGCTTTTCCACCCTCCGATCTTTTTCAAACCCCCCGACAAAGTACCGGGGAAGGGGTCCACGGGTGCCCCCTACTTCGCAACCCTTAGACCGGGGGATGATCCCAACGGACCACCAGCAACGTAAGCATTAAGAAAATTGAAACGTCGATTCTTCCGCGTAGACGAGACTTCGGGAGTGGAATAATTTTATTAAGGACGAATTACGGCAGTGGGGGGAGAGGGGGTTGTTGGAAGAATCGAGGGATGAAATCCCTCGATTGATCCCGCACCCTCCGCTTAACTTGGATCTACAAAAGTTCTTTTACCATCAACCTCCCCCGTATCTTGAGCCCCCGTATCTTCACCTGACGTCGTTTTGCGGACGGAAACCTCACTGATTTTTTTTTGTTTTACGCGAGGGTGGGAAAGAGAGGGGTTTAATGAGGATAACTTGAAAATCGCGTTGCCAAAATCAAAAGGGATGATTTTTCGTTTTGCCGTTGTTCGTCCAATGCTATGAAGAGAAGCGATTTCAATCTTGCCGGAAGTGGTCGTCCTCATTGGGGGTTTTCTTTTTTCTTCGGACTTCCGGCCTGCCACCTGACGAAACATTCATTCCCCTTGTACGGACACGTGCACCCTAGCGCGAGGGTAAACACGTCCCTCAACCGTCCACTCGACGTACCCTTCTATCGCTGATCTACGTGTCACCGGACAAATTATGTTTTCAAGGCTACGATCTTTTTTTTTTTTTTTTTTTTTTTTTTTTTTTTTCAAACTTTCGGTTTTTTTTTTTTCGTACTCCGAACAGTATGTTCGTTTTATATTTTATTTTATAAATAGAGTCTCCTACCAACGAAAAGAATTAAAGTGAACAAAAGTATGGAAATAAAAATAAACAAATACTACAATAAACAATAGACATAATAAACACGAATTATAAAGCACGTAAATGTGAAGATATATGTATATAAAATATTAAAATATTATACTTATGTATTTTATAATACATTTTTATTGTTTACATTGTTTTTATATATTTTCATTTTTATTTATACTTCTTTCGACACTTATGTTGTCATTATTCCTTTATTATTGTATCGAATTCCTATTTTTTATCTTGAATTTTTTCTTTAATTAATCCCAGCTATTATTATTATTATTTAAATAAAGAATATTATCATTTTTATCATTTTTATCATTGTTTATTGTTATTATCATTGTACAAATACCATCTTTTTTATTGTTTTTATTTGTATTTTGCTTATGTTGTTACAACTACTATTCCAAATTACCTGAAAGTATACCGGGGCATAATAAATCATAAAAAATCATCATCATCATCATCATCGTCATCCCTTTTTCTCTCGCATCTTTTCCTCAGCAGTTTTCACTATTTGCGCAGTCTCGATATGAAAATATCCCCCGGTCGATCCGCGTGCACACAGACCGGAATCTCTATCCTGTACACTCGGCGCCTGCTCCTCACGATCCACACCGGAGAAAGTGTTTTTCCATTGTCTCACAATTGGCTCGCGACCTCGACTCTATAATTATTCCCGTGCCCGCGTTTTCCACGATCCATCGCGGAGCCCAAGCACCGGGTCGATTACGTCCCGAGCGAAATTTCACTTCGAAACGAAAAATTACTCGCGAACCAAAAAAAAAAAAAATTGGGAGGTGTGG
>JAPYZI010004994.1:0-21161 GCA_030523105.1 Ophioninae sp. A BG-2022a
TTCCGTCGTTAAATTCTTAGGGGTGTGATTTGTTTTTTTTTTTTTTTTGTTTTTTTGTTTTTTTTTTTTTTTTTTTTTTTTTTTTTAATTCTTGATGATCCATTCATCCGAATAATAAACGCAAAACTCACCTTCCTGAACATCGATTCCCTCCTGTTTGAGCAACTCCCGTAATTTTTGTATCTCTTCCTTGAGCTCCCGTATGAGCTTCGCGTTCGCGTCCTCGTTGACGATCGCTTTGCACACGATCTGCTTCGCCCTGTCCGCGTATCTGCGATCCGAAATTCAGTCATCAGAACATCGATATCGGACGAAGCTTCGAATGGGATTTTTTGCTTTTCGTCGTTTGGAAATCGAAGATTGAAGAAACACATCGATTGATTTTTCTGAGGGAAATTGGTAAAAGGATGAAGCTTCAAATAGGATTTTTTTTTCGTGGTTTGGGGATGAAAGATTTTCGAAGAAATACATCGATCGATTTTTCTAAGGAAAATTGATAAATGGATGAAGCTTCAAATAGAAGTTTTTTTTTTCGAAGTTTGGAGATGAAATATTTTTGAAAAAATACATCGACGAATTTTCCTAGGTGAAATTTAATAATCACCTAAGAGTCGAGAGGGTCTCGTCGTAGTTTATATCAGCTGGACTGACAGCCGCGATCATCGCGGTCTTGGAGTTGCCGCCGAGATTTTCGCGGAGGAGCCACGTGAGAACCGAGTCTCGATAGGGTATGAAATCCGCTTTCTTCTTTTTCTTGGTCGCCTGAAAATCCAAATCCCACAGGATCAGTTTTGAAGATCTTCGAGAATTCTTTTTTTTTTCTTTTCGTGCGTATTAGAAAGGAAAGAAACGCGGAACGGGGAGAACTGATTTTACGGTATTGCCAGGATATTCCTTCGGGCTGGAATGATTTATTTCAAATTGTAGGATAATAAGGAAAAAGGGTGAAGTTTTTAAAATTCTATTTGGGTATTTTATTTCGAACTTACCGCCTAGGGTATTGATCCAAGATTCGCCGGGGCAAAAGCGAGAGCAGAAAATAAGCGAGAGCGATTACTCGTCTAGCCTATTGTTATAATATCGCTTTTTTACACTTCTTTTTTTTTTTTTTAGTTTTGAGCGTACGTAACGAGGATTGAAGAAACTCACGATTTCGGCAAGCGCGCTGATCACTTTTCCCAACGTTGTCAAGCTCTTGTTGATGTTCGCGCCTTCTTTGAGCCTCGTTCCTTTCGCGCCCGTCGAATCGGCGCGTTCCGAACCGGCGAGATCGACCAACGATATCTTGCTGACCTTCTCCGTTACCAAGCCAGTCGTGCTGTCCTGTTTTTGCTGAGTGAAGAAGATCGTGAATACAGCGTGGGATCTGCTCGATGTCTCGTTCATGTTCGTTGCCGCGACAGTTCTGTAATCGTTATGCAATTTTTTATCAGTTCGATGATCTTTCGTCGCGCCTCGTCGCGTTTCGTTTGATTTTTCGATTGAAACTCCCGAAATTGATTTTACAAGTTCGTACGTTGCACATTTGAATATCTACGCATTTATGCGATACGTTTGGGTTTGTGTAGTTGTGTTGGGGTTTTTGCGGATTTATAAAGTTGATTTTGGGCTTGTGTTTGGGTTTAGTTGGTTGATGATTTATTTGTTTGGGTTTAGGCAGTTCGCGTTGGGGTTTGCATTTGGGTTTGTACCGGTTGATGTTGGGTTTCGGTTTATTCAATTGAATAAACCAGTTGTTTGGATTTGGGCAGTTCGTGGTGAGATTTGCGTTTGGGTTTGTTCGATAGATATTGAATTGGCGTTTGGATTTGTTTGGGTTTATGTTGCGTTTGGGTTTGTCCGGTCGATATTGAGTTTGGGTTTGTCCAGTTGATACTGGTTTTATGTTTGGGTTCGTCCATTCGTTTTTGTGTTTGGGTTTATCGAGTTGATGTTGCTTTTAGGCTTGTCCGGGTGATAATATGTTTGGGTTTGGATTTCTCCAGTCAATGTTGGCATTGTTGTTTACTCCGTTGATGTTCGGGTTTGTTCGATTAATATTGGGATTGGATTTGTTTGGGTTTATCCGGTTGATATTGGATTTGGGTTTTTCCGGTTTGACGTTGGACTTGCATTTGTTTGGGTTTGTCCGGTCGACGTTACGTTTGGGTTAGGACAGGTCCGGTTGATGTTAAGCCCGTATACGTTTCCGAAGTTGATTTTGTCTTTTGTCTCACAGTGTGTTAAAAATTGACATCGAGGTTGATCAGCTTACGGGCGGTTGCTATATACCTGGCCTTGTTTCCCTCGTCTATGAGATCGTGAATGTCCTCGTACGACATGACCGCGAGTTTCGATAGATCCTCGACGTAAGGGCCAAGCAGCGGATGCTCGCGAACTCGAAGATTACCCTTGTTCTTCGGATTTAAAAGATCGCGGACTCGCTCGCAGTATATCTCCATGTAGCTGACCTCGACCGAGTGCTTCAGCTGCTCGCTCGAGTTTTTACTTATTTTACGAAAGAGATCCTTGCAAATCTGCGGTATTATTCCTTCCTGTCCCTCCTCTTGTTTCCCCATCATCGTGTAAGACTTCCCGGCGCCGGTTTGACCGTACGCGAATATACAAACGTTGTATCCTGTTGATTAAAAACGAATCGACGCTTCATTATCATTGTTGCTTCTTCCGATCGATATTTCTCATATTATTATTATTCTCAATAATTATTATTTCTTATATTATTTTTAATAATATCGTCGCATCATTCTTATCATCATTTGACGCGTTATTATTATTATTATTATTATTATTATTATTATTGTCTATTATTTTACATAATCAAGTCATTGAATTATTTCCAAAAATTACATTTTCAGTAATCGTGGTTTGCAATTATTATTATCATTTTAAATCGTTATTATTATTCATATTATAAGCAATACTGTTATCGCATAATTATTATTTTTATTTGTAATATTATTATGATTATTATTATTATTATTATTTTCAATCATTATTATTTTTCATATTATGAGCAATACTGTTATCACATTATTATTATAATTATTTGTCATATTATTATTATTATTATTATTTTACATAATCAATTAATTGAATTATTTCCAAAAATTAAATTATTAGTAATCGTGGTGGGAAATTATTGCAATATTGAATATTTGCGATAATATTATCACACAATTTTTGTCATTATTTATTATATTATTGTTATTATTATTTTAAATAATGAATTCATCGAATTATTTTCAAAAATTGAATTTTCAGTAATCGCGGTTCGATATGATTATTATTATTATTATTTTAAATCGTTATTATTTTTCGTATTATAAGCAATACTGTTATCACATAATTATTATAATTATTTGTCATATTATTATTATTATTTCGAATAACGAATCAATCGAATTACTTCTAAAAAGTAAATTTTCAGTAAATGTGGTTCAAAGAATTTTTTGCATTATTATTATTATTATTATTTTCAATAATGATCATTGAAATTATTTGGAATAATACCGCGATGTTTTTAAAATTATTTTTTCATCATTGTATTGTTTTACACGAATCAATTAATCGAATAGCTTTTATTAATTACATTTCCAATAATCGTGGTTCGAAATAATAATAATAATTATTGATTCGAGATAGCTGCGTCAAAAATAAAAATTACGTATATAATTTCGTAGGCAAACCTTCGAAAGCATGCTGAAGCATTTCCTCCCCGATGTCTTTGTAGACCATAATCTGGGACGAGTAATTCGAATCGCCCGGCTGAAATATCAATATTCATTGAAACTTCAATCAGAATATTTCGCGTCGAAACGAACATTGCAATTTTTTTTTTTTTTTTTTTTTTTTTTTTTCATTCGGAGAAAATAATGATGTTGCATTCGACTTACGTCCATGGAATGATAGGAGTAATCGTAGTTGAAGCTCTTTACGGCCTCCTTCGTTCCGGGTGGTGCCTTTGGGTTGATTATGGCTTGAAACGAAAAAAAGAAATCGCATTGTCATTATGACGAATTCGAATCGATAAAAATGAATATATGACGACCAATTTTATCAATGGAACAATTCAATCGGGCTCTACCGTTGCCGCTGTTGATACATACGTTACGCCCTGAAAAAAATTTTCCCGCTCCGAATGAATCGTTTCAATAGCGATTTATTTATTTATTCAAGATTTCGAATTTGAAAATTTCAGATCCCGGTTTTACGATCATTATTCGGCAGTCAACGATCTAAATATGCAAAATATGATTTTTTATGACATTGTTAATAATAACCGAAAATAAGAACAATGGATAATGACAATATTAACAATAATGTAAGAATAATCGTGATAAATATGTAAACAAAATTACGATAATAGTAATAACAAAAATACGAATAAAAAATAATAATTATAATAATGACAAATATATAATAACAATAATAATAATAATAATAATAATAATAACAAAGATAAAAATTAAAATAATAATGATGACAAAAGTAAGAAAAACAAATTATAGCAATGCCAGAAATTTGAAAAAATAACGACAACAACGGCGAAAAAAAATAAAAACATTGATACCAATGAAAATAAAATAAAAATTGTACGTTCGCGCGAAAAAAAAAAACTCTTCATTGCGCTGCATCTCTGCAATCCTCAACATCATCCGACAAAAAAAAAAAAAATACTAAAAAACATCGAAAAAAAAAATACTAAAAAACATCATCAAAAAAAAAAAAAATGAAGAAAAGAAAACTAAAAAAACATCGAAAAAAAAACAACAGACGTATCGAAGAAAAGATACGAGGTTGGGAGGGGATGTCCCCGTACGGCCCTGGTTGAGCGTGTGTCAGTGGAACCCTTCGAGTGAAAAGCGTGGTCCGTCCACGTCAGGAAGAAGCATGCGCAAAGCCTTCGGCGCATCGTTGAGCTCTCGAGTCTCCCTCTTATCGAGCTAAAAGAGAGAAACCTTCTCTTACCCCCACCCCCCAACGCCTGCTCCTCGTTTCCGTCCCGCCATCGCTCTCCCGCCGGAGCGAAGTAAGGATGATACTCTCGCGAATGAATTCGCAAGATTTATGCTCTCGCCGGTGGCTCTTCTCGATCTGTGTGTGTGCGTGCCGTTATCGCGGTCTACCTTTTCCTTGTGCCTGTGTGTACCCCGTTAATAGTTCGATGTTTATCGACGATCGTTAATTCACAAGGATCGTCTCGCGGCGAACTCCCAATGACACTCGGGGGATCTATGTCCAAGAAATGTACACACATACGTGCACACACAAATATATATACATATATATATATATATAGATATACGTATATATACATATATATACAGATATGTACATAGATACACAGATATGTACATAGATATACATATATGTACATAGATATTCATATGTGTACATAGATACACAGATATGTACATAGATACACAGGTATGTATATAGATACACATATATGTACATAGATACACAGGTATGTATATAGATACACATATATGTACATAGATCTTCATATATTTACATAGATATACATATATGTACATAGATATTCATATATGTACATAGATATTCATATAGGTACATAGATATACATATATGTACATAGATATACAGATATGTACATAGATACACAGATATGTACATAGATATACAGATATGTACATAGATATACATATATGTACATAGATATACATATATGTACATAGATATTCATATATGTACATAGATTTTCATATATGTACATAGATTTTCATATATGTACATAGATATTCATATATGTACATAGATTTTCATATATGTACATAGATATACAGATATGTACATAGGTACACAGATATGTGCATATATATACAGATATGTACATAGATACACAGATATGTACATAGATATACAGATATGTACATAGATATACATATATGTACATAGATATTCATATATGTATATAAATATACATATATGTACATAGAAATACAGATATGTACATAGATATAGATATATGTACATAGTTATACATATATGTAGATAGATATACAGATATGTACATAGATATACAGATATGTACATAGGTATACAGATATGTACATAGATATACAGATATGTACATAGGTATACAGATATGTACATAGATGTACGTATATATAAATAGATATACATATACGTACATAGATATACGTATATAGAGATAGATATACAGATATATACATTGATATATATGTATATGCACATAGATATTCATATATATAGATAGATGTACATATACGTGTATATATGTATATAATACTATGAGGAAAACTACCCCTATATGTGTATGTATTATAGGGGTCGTTTTTCTTCGTTGTACACATCGCGTTCGACGCTTCGGCTGGGTCACCTCGGCGAAAGCACCGATGCACTTTATCGATCCGCGAGCTTTTCACTCTCCGTCTCTCTCTCTCTCTCTCTCTCTCTCTATCGTTCTCTCTCTCTCTCTTTCTCTCTCTCTCGCGGGATATTCCATGTACGCGGGATACGTGAAAAGGTGGCCGCGCACCACCTTACGTCCTCTTGAACCCCTGAGACACGAGATCGTTACCTACGACCATCTTAAGTATGACAATAATGCGATAGTTATAATGCCATGAAAAATGTGACGTCTATGTTACAACGAGGCACTGTGTTTCGTGATTATTGATAAAGGTGTTTTTTAAAAGCATTGTTCAAGATTTGGGAAGAACCTTGTAAGAGCTAAATTCAGGGATCTGATTTTAGGCCCTTATAAGACCTTAACGGGATCTACATTCATTTGATAAATTATATTTCGTTGACGAGTGATACTTATGTCATAAATAATAATTGAATAAATAAATAATGTAATCCAAATGAAGAAATGGATATGGAAATGAATCTAAAAATGTTACGTAGTATGTAATATTCAATGAGTAATATTATTGATTCGTAATGCCTGTAATTAAATAATCAATGAAAATATTATTCTACTTATATAATGTACAATATCAAAAAAAAAATCACTATATATAAAAAATGGAAAATTTTTATAAAAAAAAAAAAAGAAATACATTTTGACGATAAAAATACACGATCGATTTGCGAAAATAATGTTTCCTATGAATATATATCCATTTGTATAATAAAAAAACAAAAACACGAATGTCTAATTGTGAAAAATAATGAATTTTTATGAAATTGAAAAAGTACCATTCTGATTATAATAAGACACAATTGATTCGTAAAAATAATATTCCTTAAGTATATATACACATCTGTATAATAAAAAAAAAAACAAGAATAATTCACTAATTATAAAAAATTCGAAACATCAATGAAATAAATTAAACAAATTTTGATTATAAAAATACATAAATTGATTCGTGATAATCCCATTTCTCATGTACATATATACACGCAACCGTATAATAGAAGAAGAAGAAAAAATAAATATAATTCACTAATTACGAAAAATGAAAAACGTTAATGAAAAACAAAAATATGAAATGATTATAAAAATACAAAATTCATTCGTAAGAATTCTACTTTCCTATAATTCCATACACACACACACACACACATATATATATATATACGCGTCTGTATAATAAAAAAAAAACTTCGCCAATTATGAAAAATGAGAAAAGTTATTGAAAAAAATGGAAAAAGTTTTAATTGCAAAGAAAAAAAAATGTATAAGCGCCTCGCTCGACTTGGCACACTCACAGGTCGTGTTTCCCGTCATCTCGATGATACACTGTGCCTCCCGACATATTTCACGGTTGTTGAAGGGACGCACCCTCACGGCCACCTTTACCGACGACATCTTTTCACTCCTCGTTCAATGCCGGGGCTATTCACAAGAGCGGCTTCTCTTTCAACGCCGCCGAGCAACGCGATCTCCCTCGGGCCTCTGCAACACGCCAATCGCCCACACCTTTCAATCAAACCGTAAATAAATGAAAACAAACAAAAACAGATAGACACACGCGAACAAAAAACAACAGGGCGAACGAAGAACGAGAAAATAAGATATATATCGACACTTCGGGCTTTCGTCGCTTTGTGGGAGCGCGCGGATAACCGCACGATCCCGCAAGGGTCTTTCAATGTGCGAGGAGGGTCGGAGGGAGGGGGAAAAGCGAAATAAACGAGGACTCGGTGAGGGACCGTAAAAAAGTAGGTCTCTGCATCCGTTTGGGCTTGCTCTGAAAAAGATTTCTTTTTTTTTTTTTTGTTATTTATTTTATTCTTTCGTAATTTATTTTCCTATATATCCAGGAATTACGTTCTGCTGAATTTTTTAAATATTTCCGTCGTAGGGAGTGCAGTTTGCGTTTTTTAAAGAATTGTTTTTTTAACATTTATTTATATTTTTGAAACACTTTTTTTTGAAATATATATTTTTACATGAAATATTTTTTTAAAACGTGTATTCAGTTTTTTTTGAATACTTATTTAAAATATGTATTTACATTTTTTGAAATAATTATTTGAAATATATATTTACATTTTTTTAAATAATTTTTTTAAACATATTTTTACATTTTTTAAATACTTTTTAAAAATGTATATTTACATTTTTTAAATATTTTTTTTTAATGTATATTTACATTTTTTGAATATTTGTTTTTTATATTTTGCGGTTCGGTTGTAATTTACAAGATATTCATTTGAGTTTTGAAAAAATATATATTTTTTTAAATTTTACATTTTGGAAGAATTTGTTTAGCAAAGTACATGGAAGTTTTTGATTACGCTAGTCTTATTGAGATTCTTACGAGAAAATTGAATTGTCAATTTTGTTTTTTTTTCATAGAGCAAAATATATGTATATATCTGTTTTTTTTTAAATATTCATAGGTTTTTTTACTTTTTGTTAAAAAAAAAGGAGCACACACTGTAGAAAATTGTTTCTGAAATAGAATAATTGTTAATAGTTAATTATTGAAAATGGACCGGGTGGATAATTAACGAGAGGCGAATCGTCGTAACGAGATCAGTGCAAAATTCATTATGAGTTTGGTCGGCTCGTAAATTCGTTTGGTGAAACGAAATCGCACTCGTGAATCTTCTGTTGATTAAAAATTATTGATTTTCCACTTTCGGCCATTTTTACCGAAATATTGGTTAAAAATACGTACAAGACATTGTTTCTTCGTTAAAACTGATTACAATTGTAATTTTATCATTTCCATTTAATAAACGTTTTCTCATGTAAGAAAGGAGGTATTAATAAATTTAATAAAAACTTGTCAAATACGACACAGATTTTTAAAAAATCTTTCAAAATTAACTTGAAAAAAAAGGCGTTCCGAAAATGTCAAATATGAAAAAGGAAAGGATTTTGGAAAAATAAGTCGCTCGAAAAAGTTTGAAATATTACCGAAAAAAATTCAAAATATAACCAAAACCAAAAAAAAAATGAAATATTATTTTAGAAAAAAATCGAAATGTTATAAAAAATAAATTCGAAATATAACAAAAAAAAAGAAATATTATTTTAAGAAAAAATCGAAATGTTACCAAACATAAATCCAAAATATAGCGAAAAACAAATTAAAATATTATCGAAAAAAAAAATCGAAACATAACCAAAAAAAAAAAAAAATTGAAATATTACCGAAAAGAAAAAAAAATTCGTAATAAAGTAAAAAAAATAAATACATCGTTAGTTAGAAAAACGTGTTGAAAAATTTCAACGACGCGATTCACTCGATAAGATTACAAAATTGATCGAAACTCGTGAATTTCGGAGGACGGATCGTGCATTTTAAAAAAGTGTACAAAAAAATTATCAGCACGAAAGAAAAGGACGGAATTGTCGAGTTATAGCAAAAAAAAAGGAAAAAAAAAGAAATATCAATGAACCGGAAGAGTCGACCGGGGACGAAGAAAGAAACGGAACGCGAATGGTGAATAGCAGTGGGGGCGAGTCACCACACGAAGCGATCGTTTTAAGGGTTTCCCCTTTACTCTTCATAGACGAAAGAGATCGACCGAGTACGGACGAGTTCGCAACCGGGTATGATCTTTCAGCCCCTGGTTTGATTGTTGACACGCCTCGCTACTGTACACATCGCGATGCGCCATCACCGTCAATTATATTCTCATCCATCAAAAATCCCACGTGCCCGTTTTATCGGACTAATCAAATTGCAAATACGAATCAATTGAAAAACAACAACAAACATCAATTCCATAACTCCGAGTAAATTGAAAATGACCGTCCAAACCCAAACAAACCCAAACGGATAATCAGTTCCATAATTCCGAATAAAATGAAAATTGAAATCGAAAAACGAAATAAAAAATAAAGAAAAGATCAAACGAGAACAATAGGGATTTATTCTTCGTTTGGTCGTGAAAAATATGATATTCTTTAGTCAAATTACCGGCAATTCCTGTCAATTAATCGTCAATTCTGGTCAATTTTCGATCTCTGTCAATTAATCGTCAATTCCAGTCAAGTAGGTAATCGTCAATTCCAGTCAAGTGAGTTATCGTCAATTCCAGTCAGGCAAGTAATCGTCAATTCCAGTCAAGTAAGTAATCGTCAATTCCAGTCAAGCGAGTTATCGTCAATTCCAGTCAAGTAAGTAAACGTCAATTCCAATCGAGCAGGTAATCGTCAATTCCAGTCAAGTAATCTTCAATTTCAGTCAATTAATCTTCAATTCCTATCAATTAATCGTCAATTCCAATCAAGTAGGTAATTGTCAATTCCAGTCAAGTAGGCAATCGCCAATTCCAATCAAGTAGGTAATCGTCAATTCCAATCAAGTAGGTAATCGTCAATTCCAGTCAAGTAGGCAATCGTCAATTCCAATCAAGTAGGTAATCGTCAATTCCAGTAAAGTAGGTAATCGTCAATTCCAGCCAAGTGAGTTATCGTCAATTCCAGCCAAGTGAGTTATCGTCAATTCCAGCCAAGTGAGTAATCGTCAATTCTAGTCACGTTGGTAATCGTCAATCCCAGTCAAGCGAGTAATCGTCAATTCCAGTCAGGTAAGTAATCGTCAATTCCAGTCAAGTAGGTAATCGTCAATTCCATTCAAGTAAGTAATCGTCAATTCCATTCAAGTGAGTAATAGTCAATTCCAGTCAAGTAATCTTCAATTCCTATCGATTAATCGCCAATTCCAGTAAAAAAAGAAATGTCGAAAATAAAACGAGAGAAAATGCTACAAAGGCGAAGAAAGTAAACTGTTTGCGCGCGCATGTACGCGACAACATAAGACCGAAAGAATTGATTTTTTTCAGCCGTTCGATGACTAACGTTTGAAATACGCTTGGGTTTGTTTGGGTTAGAGAAACCTCGAGAGCTTTGAATCCCTTTAATTTACGGACCGTTAATTTATCCGCACACGTGCGTCAATTTCCACAACTATAATGGCCGAGGAGACTCGGAGTGTCTACGCCCACGCGTCGTCAACACACCCACGTTTTCTCGAATTTTCGAGGGCGCTCAACCGAACCTCCCTTTTTTCCCTTCCCTCTCGACTTTCAATGAAAAACGATAAAAAATGTAATACAGCCGATCGGTTTCCAACGCTCGATGCGAGCCGTCAGAAATATTCTCTACCCGCATCATACCCTACCGAGGACTAGTCCTTGACCCTTCAAGCAATCGAAAACGATGCAAACAGTCATCACAGGGTCACCCATGAATTTTCACAATCCAATTCCTAGCCAATTTCTCGCTTATTTACCATTTGCACCCAACGACACAAAAATTACGATTATTCTTTTGTTTGGGTTTTTTTGGGTTTATTTTTACAATATCGAGAAAATCGGAAAAAAAAATATGGATAATTTTTTTTTTGTTTGGGTTTGTTTGGGTTTATTTTTACAATACCGAGAAAATCGAAAAAAAAATATGGATAATTTTTTTTTGTTTGGGTTTGTTTGGGTTTATTTTTACAATACCGAGAAAATCGAAAAAATAAAAATATGGATAATTTTTTTTTGTTTGGGTTTTGTTTGGGTTTATATTTAGACTATGCTTCAAACGAGAAAAAAATATCGATTATTCTTTTGTTTGGGTTTGGTTTGGGTTTATGATTACGATATGCGCCCATCGAGGAAAAAAATTTTAATCATTTTTTTTGTTTGGGCTTGTTTGGGTTTATATTTACAATATGCGCTAAACGAGAAAAAAATGCCAACAATATTTTTATTTGTTTGTTTTTATTGAAAAAATGCTAATATAAACAAAAGATCGAAAAACATTAGAAATCCAAATTGAGAGAAAGATAATTGTATTTTTAATCGATGATACGTTGGAATTTCGGCTTGCGGAAAAAAGATAGTTTAAAAAAAAAAAAAGCTTTCGTACCGGCAATATTTCGATTTGGAAAAAAAATAGTGAAAAAAAATCTAGAGAACCTTAGCGTTGTAATTTGGGGAGAAAATAGTAAAAAAAATACCCAGGGAATGTCAAAATCGCCATTTAGGGAAAAATAATTCCAAAAAATGTCCAGGGATGTAAAAGTTTCGATTTGGGGAAAATATAGTGAGAACACCTGAGTTTGGCATCGAAATTTGGAAAAAAGGTTACAAAAAACACCAAGATGTTAAAATGTACTCGCAAAAAAAAAACGGATTTTCACCTAGTAAAATACGAGAAAAAAAATTAAATAAAAAAAAAACGTAATAATTTTACTATAAACCATCCCTAGTTGTAATTTCAAGCAAATAGTAACAACGAAACACGTCAGTTGCTACTTGGTGTTAAAAAAATGGAGATAAAAAATGTTGGTAAGCTTTTGAGCTGCGATTCGTAGTAAACACGAAAAAAATATAGGTTAGGAAACGTTAAATCTGCAATTGGACATAGTTAAAAAAAAAAAAAGAGAAAGAAAATTGAAAAACGTTTCAGCTGTACCGGTCCAACATTGATTAAAAAAAAATCGTAAAAAACAAAAAAAGACGAAACGTTTCAACCGCAATCAGAAGTAAAAAAAATGTCGGAAATCGTTCGAGCTGTAATTCCGAGTGAATATTGATGGCCCGAAAAAAAAATATTCGGGAAGCTCGCAGCTGTAAATTAGGCGAAAAAAAACTCGTGATTCGAAAGCTCGTCGATCGAACGAAAATTGGTATCCGCCACCGTGACGGCCTATCCACCACACTTGCTCCTCCGCAGCCCGCAAGATGGCGTCCATCAGTTTCCACACTTCGCACGAATCTTCGAAGCGACACGCACCCGGTAAAAACCAGTGAAGCAAAAAAAAAAACAAATACACGAGCACTCTACGAAGACTAAGATTCCGGGAATCGGAAGTAACCAGTCGTCCATCGAATCAATGGATTATTCGTCGCCCGATACTTATCCGGACAGGTTGCTGCCACGCGGCCATTTTTATTCAAATCCATGATCACGACCTACGACCAACGAAATTCAACGAAAAGAAAATAACGTTTCGAACGGGAAACGAGAAACGTCAATAATTGTGGGTTACTCGAGCGCATATGAATTCTCGCGTACCGGAAGTAACCCTTGGCGAAGAGTATTGGAAAAATCGAATTTTCCAGAAATTGACCGTTTCTCCAAGAGTCTAGAATTTCTCCGCGGAAAAATCGATGTACTCGAGAGTTTAGAATTTTTTTCTCGGGAAACATCGAATTTCCCTAGGAATTAAGAATTTCCCCAGGTATTGAGAATTTCCCCATGAATTAATAATTTCCCCGGGAATAGAGAATTTCCCAAAAATATCACGAATTTCCGGAGATATCGAAAAAGTCCCTAGTAACTGAAAATTACCCCAGATATTGCGAAAGTCGTTAAGAATCAAGAATTTCCCTCTCCCTTCGTGATTCTCCGAGACGAAAACACGAATCCCAACACCGGATAAGGAAACAATTCTCGGTCTCATTATTTACGTTTTTCGTGACATTGATTCGTCCTCTTTCAAACTTCTGGACGACGTTGTTTTTTTTTTTCACCGCCGAAAATTCGTCAACGAAGATTACGAAATAGATTTCGTCCATCTGGGTTTCGAAGATAAAGCAGATGGGAAAATTGAGTTGGACATTGAAGCCTGATTCCGTCGCGCGCCACTTCCGGTGGCAACCGGAAGTCATCCATGGGACGATGAACAAGAGGAAAAAAAAGAAATAAAAGAAAATTGGAAAAGAGCCGAGGTCGAGGAGAAAGACGGCGCGTCTCGGGTAGAGAGACAGGGTGGCCGTAGCGGCGTCGTGCGGAACAATCGATCCGAGCATCAGCAGTAGCAGCAGCAGCCGCGAGACCAAGCCCAGCGCGACCCGATTGCGTGCGATCGCGAAAGGCCAATATCGAGCCTTCCGGAAAACGACCAAACGCCAAGAAAATGGAAGACTCGAAAAACGAATCCACGAATACTCGAATATCCACTTGAGAGTTCGAAAAATAATCGAAAACAAACGAAAAACAAATAAACAAACAAACGACGGCTTACCCCGCGGTTACCGAGCAGGTCTTTCTTCCCCGCGATGTAGCGACCCTTTGGTCGATTCCGCACAAGCTCTGAACGCCTACGCACTCTCTCTCTCTCACTCGTTCCCTTTTTCTTTCTCTCTCTCTCTCTCTCTCTTTCAAATCACGCACTGGTGCACTCCGTACGAGCAACTTCCGATTTACAAAAAAAAAATCAACAACACAGCCACGCACGAAAAAAAAACCCGAAAACAAGCGACTGTTTTTACACGGGACGAGACGAATAGCGATAATTGATCGCGACACTCGCGTCGAAGCGATTCCCCACGGCGTTCCTCGCTGGCACTCTCGTCAACATTATTGCATATCCCTATACGATCTGCCCAAATTGTATCTTCGATTCTTCAGTTATTGTCCTCTCTTTTTTCGTCTTTTGTTTCCTCTCTCCTAATCGTTATTCCCGTTTTATTCCGTTAAGATTTTACTCGAGTTTGGTCATCGAATAATATTCTCTCTCTCTTACACACACTTTTCTTCTCTTTTGCGTTGCAATCCACTGTTAACTGCGTGACGATCCGCGGATTGTTTTCTTTTTTTTTTTTGCCTTTTCTTTTTTCTCGCCCTTCGCTTCCCGTTCGGCCGCGACGATAGGCGAAAGAGGGTAAGTTCGCAGCCACGACGAAGCTCGAGTGTCTGTACGCAAAGCACCCTTGCCTTTCGCCTCCCCCCACTCCGCTGCTCGCCCACCACCGCCCCCTCTCTTCCTCGTCCTGCGCCCACAGCTCGCCGTCCGGTCACTTCGCGCATCTTCGAATACCCCGAAACCCCCACCACCCACTCTAACGAGTTGCGACTCCACTCGAACCCCCCCTACTCCCAACAGGCTTGCTTGACGGTTGGTTTCGGCGACTCGAGCGCGATCGAGCGACGCTTCTAGCAAACGGCTTCTCTCGATACGTGGATTTCACCCATTTTTTTTACCCAGTTTTGGAAACGTGAATATTTCAATATTTGTAGATATCGATGAGGGCGTTTAAGGAAGAAACGAGGGAAGGGAGAGGTTAAAGAATAAGATTGTAACGATAAAAAATGTTAAGGAAGAAAGAGATTAAAAAATAAACGAAGGCTCTCTCCATTTTTGGAAATATGCATTTTTCAACTTTTGTAGATATTGATGAGGGAGGTTAAAAAATGAACGGTGAAAGGGAAGGGCGGGGAGAAATGAATTGATAGAGTTTTCGTCGAATTCGTTTTTCCACGTTTTCCATGAATTTGTACATACGTGGATGGTAGATTTTTAGACAGGTGGAACGGACGTTTTTTCTTCTTGTTAGAACTGTCCTCGAAGTAACTTTTTTTCGTTTCGTTTTTTTTTGGAGACGGTTTGAGGTTGGGAGCGATTTTTGAAGTCACTTTGGGTTGTTGGGTTTACTTTGTAATTAGTCCTTGCGGAATAGGAGGAGTGCTTTTGAGACTTTTCGAGACGCGTTTTTTAAGGATGGTTTTCGAGGTAATTTTTTCTTATTTTGTTTATATTTGTTAGTTTATGGGTCGGAAACGGCGATTTGTGAGACTTTTTGAGACGAGCTTGTTTGAGAATGTCCTTGAATTTTGCGTTTCCTTATTTTATATATATATAAACATTTATATGTATTCATATACGAGAAATGGTGATTTTTGAGACCCGCTCTTTTGGGGACGGTCCCCAAAATCACTTGCCTCACTTTTTGCATCGTCATATTCGTATCCACGCGAAAAAGCATTTCCGAAAATCCGTATTAGCCGAATGTCCCCAAACTCAACGTTTGGTGAAATCCGCCGTCTTCGAAATGCCACGAAAAGATAAATGCGAGAATATCATAACGTCTCGTTCGACTAAACATCCTAGGTTCCAAGATCGTGTTATTTCGAGGACCGTCCTCAAAGTTCCATCAAACATAAATATTCCCTTATTCATATCTCGCGCGTTCGGCCGCGAACGAAACACGAATTTTTCAAAAATTCGTTTCCGCGGGTCCCCGTACTCACCATTGTACAAAGCAAAGCGTCCTCGAAATCCCGTTCGGCCGGAAGTTCGTCCGTCTATACAAAATTCATAGTAAACGTCGATTCGGAGTCTCCGAAAACGAAAGTTCGCCATAAGAATCCCCGATGTCCCGAAACCCAACGTTATACGTAAACTCGAAGGTCTCGAAATAACCGTTACCCTCAGGGTACACGAGAGACACGAAAACAGGTGCGCGTGCGCTCGCGCGGATGGTGGAAAGTGGGAGATTCGTTTTGCGCACGCGCATCTCTTGATATCGCGTCCCACGTGATCAGTATAGTCCTCGAAGGGGCTGAGTGTAGGTATATTTAGGCAGGAGGAGAAACGACGCGAGTCATCGACCAACGTCCGATCCAACTTGTACCAAGGCTCCAGTCGTCCCCCACCCCGCTGTAACCTCCGTCATCCACCTAACCCCCTTCTCTCCGCTCCCTTGCCCCCTCCTCTCGCCCTTCCGCTCAACCAACCCACCGCCCTCTGTCTTTTGTACGTATAAGTAAAGTACATACATCGCGGTGTTGTATACTCCCGCTGTGTCGCGTGTGTTGCCTACGGGAAAATCAATAGGGCTCCCGACGCCGACGCCACGTGACGTCAGCCCCGCCGCGACGCGAAACGATCGACGAAACGAGAAATTGTACTGGCGTGGTGGGGCGGCGCGCCACTTGGCGCCGTTTGTCCGCCCGTCCAATATTCTCTCATCCGCTTCGCGCAATCGATAACGTCTCTTTCTTCACATATATATATACGTATATATATATTTTCCATCTTTTTCGTATACGCATTATATTCGTGAATCACGATCGTTACCGACCCTTTGAGAACGTTGAAAAATCCGTGGCTCTGTCACGACGGATTTTGCTTGGACTCTTCGAAAGAACGGGCCACTTCCGGTTTGGGTTTCTGGAATTGAAAAGGGACTTCCGGTTTGAGCGATTTAATTTTTTTGTCATTTTTCCGTTCGGTTTCCACGGAGCTTCCGGTTCTTCGCGGAGAAGATGTAACTTCAGAAGAACAGACTATTTCTGGTTTGGGATTTCGGATTCTATGAGGTTGCTTTTGCATGAAAATCTTTTCGAGATTGTTACGCGACTCCTTAGGGCTCACTTCGGCTGTATTTTTCGGCATCGCTTTTTTCATGATTTTTACAGGGTTAGGCGCTCTCTCGAGGGAACGAAGAATCCTACGCCCTTAATACGTGTCGCGTCACTGAACGCGCCGGGCTTTTTATCGTCTCTTCTATGAGTAATCCCTCCCGGGACTTTAACCCCACTGGCCTTTATTGAGGTATAAACCTCTTCTGTGTGCGTTTTTTTCGGGTGCCCTCGTTTATCGAACGAGCCTATTATAAGATCGGCCCTTATTCGGGGATTCGATGAATCCGCCGTGAGATAACTGTCACGTTCGACAATCCTGCTTTTGGCTCGCGTAAAAACCATTTCGTGACTTGAAGGATGCATGTTTCGACGAAATTTCAAATTTACGTGACAATTCCTCCAATCAATGACTGACAATAATTTATTAGGTATCAGCGGCGTCCTTCTTTGACGTCGAAAAAATCAACTTTTTCAAACCAAACATAAAAAAAAAGATCGTACGAAAGTTTACTAAAATATTTTCCTTAAGGGTTTAAAGTTTTTTTTTTTTTAATGAAAAATAATTATTCAAATGTAATTTATCCGTACTGTTTTATTTATTTATTTATTTATTTTTCATGGATTTTCGTTGATTAAAGTCACGAGTGGACGAAAAAGAGTAATTACATTCTTGGAATATAATTACACTAAATTCTTTTAGAATGTAATTAGACTAAATTTTTTTGTTTGGAATAAAATTCTTTTGTTTCGATTTTTTTATCAATTTGCACAGCGATTAATTAAATTGACGGAAAAAGGACAAATTCTAAATACATTCGATGTGATACTTTGCTTATATTTGATTTAACGAGGATTAAAAAATGGCTTCCATAATCAAAATGTGTTTATTAAAAAAACATTGTATTTTTTATCATTTTCCGCGCCAACTATTTATTGCTATCAATCAAATAAATTTTCAATAAAATGCAACTGGAAATAAATTTGAAAAAAGCCGCAGAATTAATTTTTATTTTTTATCAGGATCAAATCGTATTTGTTTCGAATAGACGAAAGCATAATTTATTGAAATGTAACGTATCAGCAACGTCTGACGTTTGCAACGCAAAGTTGCAGAATTGTGAAATTACATTTACAGAAATGTATAACAGCAAACAATTATGAAGAAATTATATTTTTACAATGACATTAGGAACCGGTTAGTGTTAATATCCGGCGAGCTTCGTGTTGAAGGAGGGATCGTAAAGCTCCATTATTAAGACTGCTGTAGTACGGTCACGAATATGTAACATTGCGGGTTGAAACATCAATACGTTTTCGAACGGGGTAAAGAAGCGAGGGCAATTGGCGCCAAAGCGGTGGACCAATGAGCGCAGCGTGAATAATGCAGCGTCCGGCGCATGCGCGGACGCCGTCGCCCGTACTCCGAAAGAAATAGACCGCAGTCTCGTTATCGTTTATCGATACTGGTTATAAAAAGAAAAAGGCGGTTCTTCCCGCATTCCCATTTTCCCCGTAAAAACGTTTTGAATTTTTATGTTTTTCATTTTTTAATGTTTTATTTCAAAAAGGAAAATAGGAGAAAAAGTTGGTCAGCTGAACAGTGACAGCTCGAGAGCTGTCGAGCAACGACGCACGATGCGAAAAGCGAACTGAACGATTTTTGTTATCCGCGTAACAAAAATGGACGTTTGCTTTACAAATAAGTGACGAAAGTCCGTTGGATCGGAATAACACACTTGCTTTGTTGACTTACCGATTTATTTCGGAGAGACGACTCGAAAATCAGCTGCGACACTTCGGCCATCTCGCGTTCCCCCTAACGCCTGACACACGCGCTATGCTTGTGCTCTATCACACATACACACACGCACCGTATCATCTCCCGCAGTCACTCGTTCATCGCTACGTACAAGCCCTACAACGAAACGTCCTCTACACGATGAAAACCACCAGCAGACTGGCGCAGTAACGAAACTTCCGTGGCCACTCTCAGGAAACTCCTGTGGAGAGGGCAAACTCGCTGCGGTCGCTAGTTCGCGTCACGGCTACTCGAGTCGCTGCGAGTTACTGCCGAGTCTGACAAAATCCTTCTCTTTGATAAACTCACTCGACTGTACCGCCGTCATATCTTATTCCAAGGAAGTCAGATGTGCAGAGAGGGGCAGTTCTTAAGGATTATATGTGCCGATTCTGCTGGGGACGGCCCCCATTGGTAGTTCTCAAGTAGCGGCGCTCACGGCGGTGTTTATTCTCGCTCTCGCTTTCTCTCGTTGGGAGAATAGTGGCGTCGTGCTTACTCCTGGAAATGTTATGCTTCGGGGAACAATCGTGCTTCCTCTTATAAGTATTGTAATATACAGGGTATCCCACGACGGAATGTTATCCATGAAATGGGGATTTGGGAGTGAAATTCTGAGTCGATTGATAGAAGCAAGTATATAGTTCCCGGTCAATCCATGAATTATTATTAATATTTCAACAAATCCACCATTCCATTCGCCTTGAACTCTCCATTTCTAAGGAATAATGTCAAAAAAATATTCTAGAAAGGTTTTTTGCATTTTCCCAGTCCAATTGTGTGCTCTCGGCAAAAACTCGGGCATATTCGTAATCAGCGGAAAATTTCCGATCATATACACCCTTTTAATACTTAAAAAACGGAAAAAATATTTTTTTCGTCCTCCCCGGCCACTTTTCCGGAATCTTAAAAATCACGATATTTCAAAAGGTCGTAGAATGACCTTCTCCTGGGCCATGGGGATTCAATGAGTGAGTTTGGAAAAGGTTTTTGCCTGACTTAAATAATGGCGTTGGATTCGTAGCGATATCTCGTATAGTTTCCCCGGAAAGTCCACTCGAAAAATCGCAAAAAAAGAGGCAAAGGGGTATGTATGGAAAAATTTGCGAAAATCGATCGTCTAACTTTGAAATTCCGCCAAAATTCGAAAAATCATCGGATTTTAATGATTAAAAAAGCATTTTGAAGAGAAAGTCATAACGAAGAGATTGAGCGCAAATCGGAGTACCAAATCCCAAAGGAAAAGAAGTTATCCATGATTTAGTGAAAAAACTTTTTGACCCCAAAAATCGAAAAATATTTTGGATTTTTAATATTTTTTTTAATGGTCCATTTCGATGTAACTTTGTCCCCTGAATACGAATATACCATTTATTTCCCCGAAAACCCAAAATTTCGAGGGGAAAATGTCGAAAAAATATTCTACAACCGGTTTCCCCATTTTCCCACTCTAATTTTGCACTTTCGGCAAAAACTCGGGCATATTTGTATTCAGCGGAAAATTTCCGATCAAATACGCCCTTTTAATACTTAAAAAACGGAAAAAAAATTTTTTCGACCTCCCAGGTCCATTTTGGCGGAATCTCAAAAATCACGATATTTCAAAAGGTCGTAGAGCGAGCGCCTTCTGTGCTATGGGGTTTCATTTGGTGGGTCTGGAAAAGGTTTTTGCCTGACTTAAATAATGGCGTTGGATTCGTTCCGATATCTCTTATAGTTTTTCCGGAAAGTCCACTTGAAAAATCGCAAAAAAAGAGGCAAAGGGGTATGTATGGAAAAATTTTCAAAAATCGATGGTCCAACTTTGAAATTCTGCCAAAA
>JAPYZI010004995.1:0-11910 GCA_030523105.1 Ophioninae sp. A BG-2022a
GGGGCGGCCCGCCGCCGGGGCGGGGGGGGGAGGGGGGGGGGGGGGGGGGGGGGGGGGGGGGGGGGGGGGGGGGGGGGGGGGGGGGGGGGGGGGGGGGGGGGGGGGGGGGTGGTGGCGGTGATACGAGCGCCGCTTGTATTATACACCGTAAAAAATTTGTTTTTGCGAGCGACGAACGATTGCCCGCTTGAAAAAAAAAAAAAGAAGAAGAAAAAGAAAGTAGAAAAAGAGTCGCATCGATGGGATGACTCAGTCTTGAACGAAATGGACAGTGACAGGGGGATGCCCCGTGAAGATGTTAAATCAGAAGTATCGTTCGAGAGAACGTACAACAAGAATTACGAGGACGATATTAAATTCTCGATGCGTTATACACGGTGGTTTTTAATACTTTTAGGAATTTGGCCTGACGTAACATCGAACTCATCGGCGTTCGAAAAACTCGTCTCGAGATGCTTGATGGGATTACCATCGTTGGTGATAACGTTACTCGTGGTGCCACTCGTGTCGATACCGATTTTCCGGGATGTCACGCCGCGTCAATTAATCGTGTTGCTCGGACCGTTCAGCTTTCGAGTATCGAGCGTCATAAAAAACGTTATACTTTTGTCGCGACGCGGAGCCCTCAAGCTTTGCATCGAGCACATAGAGACCGATTGGAGAAGAATCGAAAACGATCGCGATCGCGAAATAATGAGAAACAGTTTGCAGCTCGGACGTAATCTCACGATAATATGCGTAACTTGCTTTTACACCAGTACGATTTTTTACAACAGTCTACCGTTTTTACGCCCGAGAATGGTCAATGAATTCAACGAAACCGTCAGACCCATCACCGTACCTGGTGTCGATATTTACCTCGATCTACGCGCTGGCTACAATTACGAATTCGTTATTATCATCAGTTGCGTCTCGATCTTTTACGTTTCCACCATTATCGCTGCCATATGCAATCTCAGTGCTATACTCGTTTGCCACGCGTGCGGACAAATTCAAGTCTTCATGACCCGTCTCGAAAACCTCATCAATCGAGACGTCAAATCCAACCGCGACGCGACCTTTCAGAGTGAAATTGCTTTCATCGTACGCATTCACTTGAGAGCACTCAAGTAAGGAACTTTCCTTCAATTATTTTCTCGCACCGAAATATCTTTTTTAACCACTTCTAACCTCCGTTTTCGAAAAATACGCTGATATTTTTCAAAATATCAGCGTAAAGCGTCGTAATAACTATTTCAGAGGATTAGAGGGCAATTGTGAAAAAATAAATGGTTTTCTTTATCCAGTGATAATTCGATATCACCCGCTGATATTTTCGTACAAATTTCGTAAGGAAAAAAAAATGTGTATTTACATATGTCGAATTTATTTTGGAATTTTCAAATCCCTCGAACGTCGAAACGAACCTGAACCTGTAATCGTGCTTTTCAATATTTGATGCAACCTCCACGACATATATTTTCTTTCATTTTATTATTTGTCACGAATCTCAGATTTGCATCAAAAATCGACAAAGTTCTACGAGAGATCTGTTTCATGGAAGTGGTCGCCGCGACTTGGATCATATGTTTAATCGTATACATTTTTTTGACGGTAAGAAAGCGGTGAAAATTTTCGAAATTGTCATTACAATCGCGAATTATTGTTATTGTAATCTCAACAACAACAAAAAAAACTTTTGCCAAAGCCGATTTTTAAAAACTCGGGTTTTTTCCAAATTAAAAATCCAAAACTATTCAAAACTCGTATAATTGAGACTTCAAGATCTTAAAAAACCCTGATCCCATGATCTCGAAGAAGAAAATGGGTGGGAAATAGAAATGCTCGAGCACTTGGATTTAAGATTGAAAAGAATGTTGTATTACAGGATCCAAAGGGCACGGGTACAGTAACGTCGATATCGTACATACTATTGTTCATTACTTCATCCTCTAACATATTCAGTTTTTGCTTTATTGGTGAACTCCTAAAGCAAAAGGTAAGACTAACACCGGGAGTATCAGCAATTTTTATCACCGGTACAAGTTATCACTATTTTCGTTTAAATAAAAGTTTTAACAACTGAAATTTAATTCTCAGAGGTGGTTGAAACGTTAATTGTTGATTCTCTAAAAATGATTAATTCTCTGAAAAGGCTTGATTCCCTAAAAATGATTAATTCCCTGAAAATGATTGATTTCTTGAAAATAGATTGATTCCTTGAAAATGATTGATTCCCAGAAAATGGTTAATCCCCTAAAAATGATTAATTCCCTGAAAATTGTTAATTCCCTAAAAATGTTAATTCCCTAAAAATGATAAATTCCCTAAAAATTGTTAATTCCTTGGAAATGGTTGATTCCCTAAAAATGATTAATTCCCTGAAAATTGTTAATTCCCTAAAAATGTGAATTCCCTGGAAATGATTAATTTCCTGAAAATAGTTATTTCCCTGAAAATTGTTAATTCCCTGGAAATGGTTAATCCCCTAAAATGATTAATTCCCTGAAAATTGTTAATTCCCTAAAAATGTGAATTCCCTGGAAATGATTAATTTCCTGAAAATAGTTAATTCCCTGGCAATGGTTGATTCCCTAAACATGATTAATTCCCTGAAAATTGGTAATTCCCTAAAAATGATAAATTCCCTGAAAATTGTTAATTCCCTATAAATGTAAATATCCTGAAAATGATTAAATCCCTGAAAATAGTCGAAACCGAATTGTCACAACAGTGCGAAGCGGTGGGTCAAGCGGCCTACATGACTGAATGGTACAAGTTACCGGGTAAGTCAGGACTGATGCTGATTATGCTAATCGCTATATCCAACCACCCACGGAAAATGACAGCCGGTCGAGTGATAGAACTTTCGATACAAACATTCGGAGCGGTGAGTACGCTCCATGTGAATACTCCAATGACGTAATTATTATGTTCCGGGTCCATTTGAATTCACTGCCTTTAGATTATGAAGACGTCGTTCGGCTATTCGAACATGCTTCGAACAATGACCCAATAACGAATCGCGACGGGTCGTGAAGAATAACTAATCGAATCGAATCGAGAAAAAAAGGACTCGAACGACACGCTTGAATGATAACTGATAAAAAATACAAAATTCTTTCCACGTTATTCGTTATCACTGATTAATGTAGACATTAAATTGTAAAGAGAAAAATCGTCACTTGATGATACGAATAAAAATCTGTTCTCTGAAAACTGTTCTCTGTTCTCTATTGCAAAAATAATGTTTCAAGTACCTCGAGTGGCAGCGATTTAAAAAAGAATTTTAAAAGAATTATCATAAACGCGTTCGTAGATTTTAAGGTATTGATGGATGGAAATTGAATAATTATTAGAATACTCGAATACTCGAAGAAGTATCGTTCTTGATAAAAAAAAACGCGTGAATTAATTTCAAATTTTTCGCTAAATCATTAAGCAATTATAAACAAATGAATTTAAGAAGCCCGCTAATGAAAAAAGACACTGTTTACAGACGTTAATGATTGGAAAACTGATGGAACTAAATCACCGAGTATTCTGTAAATATTATATAATGAAGATTCAGGGTCAAACGATTGATTAAGCTCAGAATCGAATAAATAGATCGCGTCGTCGCGTTTGACGTTCAATTTGTAAAATAACGAAAAATGTATTTCAACGACGAACCAGCGCTCGTTGGAAAACTTAATATATATCGAGTTATTAATTAATAATTGGTCAGTTCAGAAGATAAGACAATCTGGGCTGAAAATTGAATCGAATAAAACGACGTACCTGAATTAAATTGAATGAGCCGATCTAATTGAACCAAATGATTTAACTGAAAATGACTAAAATAAAAAGAAATGGAAAATTTGTTTTCTTGATTCATTTGAACGGATGTACGATCACTGATGAAACTTCTGTCAAGTACATATCAATACCGTCGAATTTCACTTAAATTATTATTAAAAGTGTATAATTAATGTAACCAAGTATGAATTTATTATTAAAAAAATGTATTTGCAAGGCTAAACACGTATGACGCGATCCAGGCTCGCAAATCCACGATTTTCTCATTTTTAATGAACCTTTTTGCTCGTAATTACCTGTACTTCTTAATTACAAGCGGCACGATTGATTTTCATATAAACGGTTGAGAAATAGTATTCACTGTTTCACCATCGGCGAGTATCTCGAAGCGTCTACCTTGCTTGAAATCAATGTAAGCTTAGCCCTGCACTAAAGGGGGGCGAACGTTCGAACGTTCTCGAGTAAAAAAAGGGACGAGAACGAATAATCGAAGGAGGGGGAAAGTGGATGGAGCATGGGAGGGGTATTGAAAAAGAAACAAAGAAAAGCAAAGAAGCGAGCGAATATTTTTTTTTTCTTTCCCCACCGTTTCTTCAACCGTTCGATCCAAAGCTCAGACCTGGAAGAGTTTTTTTTTTCAGAGCAAAGCTCGAGTGAAAATTTTCGAGGTGCTTTCAATCCGGAGAATGAAAGCCTCCTTAGTGCATAAAAGAGCAAAAAAAAAGAGCACCGGGCTTGCGCAGTTCGAGGCGCAAACCTTCGCGTCGAATCTTTCATTCTGAATAATTAACGATTCTCTGGAAAAGAATGAAAAGAGAAAAGAAAGAAAAAAAGATGAGCGGATCGTACACGACAAAACTGAAGATTCATTCGAGTGCGAAACGTTTGAGCGCGCGTGCGATGTTCAGTGATAAATCGGAATGGTCATTGGAGAGGAAAGTCTCGAAGAAAAATGACGTTGAGGATATTGACTATTCGATGCGATATACTCGATGGTTCCTGAATCTTTTAGGAATTTGGCCGGACGTAAACTCGAGCTCTACGAAATTCGAAAAACTCGCATCGAGAATTCTCGTTCCGATACCGTCGTTAGCTATCACCTCGGTTGTAATACCGATCGTTACAATGATGATAGTTCGTGATCTTGCTCCCCGTCAATTCATCCTTTTACTCGCGCCTCTCACCTTTCGCGTCTCGAACGTGATAAAAAACTTAATTCTCGTTTGGAAACGTCGAACCATAAAATTATGCGTCGAACACATGGAAACCGATTGGCGAAGAATCAAAAACGAGCGAGATCGCGAAGCAATGATCGTTTACTCGCGAGTGGGAAAAGACCTCACGACTGTTTGCATTTTTTGTTGGTCATTCGCGTTCGTTTTTTATAACTGCTTGCCCTTCGTCGTACCAAGAAAAATGAATGACCTCAATCAAACCGTAAGACCCGTCACTATACCTGGCATCGATATTTATCTCGATCTCCGGGCTGGTTACAATTACGAAGTCGTTACTGTCGTCGGTTTGGTTTCCTCGTTTTTTTCGTCTACGATCGCTATAGCGATATGCAATCTGGGCGCTGTACTCGTTTGCCACGCTTGTGGACAAATTCAAATCGTTACGTCGAGTTTGGAAAACCTCGTCGATAATGCGACTGATCGCACCGACGACCGAACGAATCTCATTCGTAAGAAAATTTCTTTCATCATTCGCCTTCACGTTAGAGTCCTCAGGTAATTCAAAGATTTATTTTGTTCGCTCTTTACTTTTTGTTTTCGTGTGTCAATTCAAAAAACGAAATAGCCCGAATAATATCGCACGTTGCATTAGCGTCATTCGTTCACAGCTTACAAAAATCGAGGCACATTTTTGGTCTCCTATTTTTATTGTTTTTTTTTTTTTTTTCATGTTTTTATTTGTATCTTTTGCGACCCTTTTTATTTTTCGTTTCTCCCAGATTTGCAACGAAGATCGACGATTTTCTGCAACAGCTGTGTTTCACAGAAGTGGTCGACGCGACCCTAATAATATGTTTGGTCGCATACATAGTTATCACGGTAACAAATTAATTTTCGATGTTTTTGGATTTTCATCGTCAATTAAAAAAAAGTCCGGTTTCGATAAATGTATTTTCGTTTTCCTCGCTTTTTTGAGGCGCTAAAAATGTACCTTAAAGGTACGTTTTATCGCTGTTAAAGTTCGGTGACAAACTGTGCCGATAAAAAAATAACTCGGTGTTATCAGTTGTTGTTATCAGTCTCCAAAAATTCATCAGGTTCGAAGCTTGTCCGGAATATTTATTGTACGATTTTTTCGATGGATTATGATGATTGAATAATTGAATTTTCACTGGTAACTTCTAGCTGAAAAAATGAAGGTGCCACGAGTTCGTTGGTATAGGTGCATTTTTTTTACTTGCAAGATTTTTTCCTTATATGGGATTTTACAGAGGAAATGAATGCGAAACGATGAAAATTGATGCTCATTGAAAGCTTCGAAAAATGATTATTGCAGGAGGAGAAAGGCACAAGCGTAATGACATTGATATCGTACTCGATTCTACTCGGCTCTCTGTCTTTCAATCTATTCATGTTTTGTCAATTCGGCCAGCTTTTAAAAGAGAAGGTAAATACGATTCGATTAGAGTTCCTTGACGTTTATGTTTTTTGTTACTTCATATTTAAAGTAAAAATTACGAAAACCCGAAAATGTTTTGCGAATTATTAAAATTTTTTATTGTCGCCCGATCGTGCGATACTGAAAAACTGAAATCAATAAAATATTGGTCCCGAATCCGATTCAAGGAAGAAATAGGGGTTGAAAGTACAACGATCGCTAAATCTCGAAAAGGAACCGGTCAATTGAAAAATGTTTGCAATAAAAGTTATTTCCAGTAATAATATACGTATAAAGTTGTCCAAGTCCAAACCTCTATCGTTAAAAATCAGGGCACAAAAACTGTATCAAATTTGGTAGTTCATGAAAAAAGACGAATATCTTTAAAAACTGGGTATTTTTATATTAGAGTAAACCTGACAAATGTGTTTTGAAGCAAATAAATAAAATAAGCATTGAGTAGCTTTTTGCCAGTTGAAACAACGCGAAAGTCAGCACTGCATTATCCGCATGGCAACCATATTGAGTATCCTTTTGTGCGTTCTTCAACTGGAGCACACTTGCCAGTTCTGTCGTACTGGAAAATTTTTTTCAACACTCTCTTCATTTCAAATCGTTTTCGTGCCTTTATTTTCAAAGATATGGAATTGGTCCTTACGTAACTTTATCCGTATTTTATTACTCCAAACAACATTTGTTCGAAACATTTTTCAATCGGGTTACTGGTTATCGAGATACAATGACTTTTATTACTTTTCGTTTTCAAATTTCAACCCGCAGTTTTCCAGGGCAAAATCAGCTCGAAAAGCTTAATTCGATAGAGGTTAGTTTCGTTGACCCAAACAAATCCAATACTTATTAACTTTGACTCAAAAAAAAAACCAATCGTCCACAAAAAAGTTTTGGGTTTACACAATTTGGATTGGACTGTACGGACGATCAGTCGTAAGATTTTCGTGAGCTTTTCCTTGACAGATTCGAATCGTGATTTTTGTTTCTTTATTTTTTCAACGGTGCGCAATCGCAGTGCGAAGACGTGGGTAAAACGGCTTATATGACTGAGTGGTACAGACTACCGAAGAAATTAGGACTAACGGTGATAATGTTCATCGCCATGGCGCGTTATCCACGAAGATTAACCGCTGGACGAGTGATAGAACTTTCCATGACGACTTTTGGAGCCGTGAGTGCGCGACACTTGAACACCACGAGTTTATTTTTTGTCTTTCCATTTTTGTCTGATTTCGCTGCCTTCAGATCATGAAGACCTCGTTCGGCTATTCGAACATGCTTCGAACAATGGCCGCTTGAATAATCACGATGTTTCGAGAATAATTGTCGAAGAGGAATCGAACGAAACGAAATTTCCTTTTTTTTTTGTTTGGCTCATTAACAGTAACGACGTAGATACGTAATTGTTAATGATGACGAGTCGTGAGTGTTGGCTCTAATAAAACTCCGTTTTACGAAAACACTTTGTTCAATCATATCAATCCCAAACGCTTTTAATCCTACAAAAGTGAAAACAAAAGTCGAGAAATAATTGATATTGAAAAAGAAAAAGACGGTGACCGTTATTTTTGATGACGACAGCGCGACTGAGATCTTTGCTTCACCGTGGAGTAATTCAATCAGGATTCGTAAAGCAGCTTCGATGAGAAAGCATCGAACGGGCTGAATCAATGCAGCAGCTTGTGCGCTATAAAACGAACTGAAAATCTATTCGGATGAAGAGAAACAATAGCGACGGTCGGAGAAGGGGGTAGATTGGAATACGAGAGGGTGGGAGATTTTAAAATAAAAATAAGCCACGAAACCAGATCCACGTTAGTTTTTCATGGCGTTGTATCAAGCGTTCCGTCGTTAAAAGTTGACTGAGTTTTCCCCACCCCGGAAAGTTTAGAGGCTCGAAGAGGGGTAGAAAAAAAAACGGGATATTGAAGACGATAAGCATGCGCGGGTCGAAGGGGTCGTAGTATAAATAAGTCGTAACGAATAATGAACAATTAAGTAACACGAGGGGGAAAAAAAAAGTCGCAAAATGGCGAGAACCGGGGTTCATTCGTGAACGAAACGTCGAGGGGGTTTGTCATGTCCGGCAAGTTGGAGGATACAAAGCTACCGGTTGAAAGAAAAATCGTGAACGTTAATTACGCGAAAGATGTTAATTACTCGATGCGATACACTCGATGGTTCTTGACGTTTATGGGAATTTGGCCTTACGTGGTTTCGAAATCGAGCAGATTCGAAAAAATAATCGCCGGATGCCTGATGCCGTTACCTTCGCTGATCATAGCTATACACGTAATGCCGATAATCACGATTACGATAGTACGAGAAATAACCCCAATGGAATTCACGATGCTGCTAGGCCCGATATTTTATCGATCCTCGTGCGTCGTTAAAAACATAATTCTAATGTCTCGACATCGAACGATAAAACTCTGCGTTGAACACATGGAAAACGACTGGCGTGAAATCGAAAACGATCGAGATCGGCGAATAATGCTGCGCCACTTGCAGAGAAGCCGGAAGTACACCTTGATATGCATCTGCTTTCAATACATCGGAACAACTTTTTACAATTCGATGCCATTTGTAAAACCGAGAAAAATCGATGCGCTCAATCAAACCGTCAGACCCGTCAACATACCCGGTATCGACTTTTATCTCGATCTTCGAACCGGTCACAATTACGAAATCGTTATTTTTACCAGTTTCGTATCGTTCTATTGCGTCTCCACTACCGTCGTCGCCATATACAATCTTATCGCTGTACTCGCTTTCCACGTTTGCGGACAAATACAAATCGTTATGTCCAGACTTGAAAACCTCATCGATAATGGAGGTCGCGAAAACATTGACGGTGACACTTTTCGCAAGGAACTGACATACGTCGTATGCATCCACGTAAGAGCACTCAGGTAAAAAAATTCTTTCATTTTATTTACCGTACATCTTTTGCGTTCGAAACGTTACTCGCCACGAGCGTCAGCTGAGCACTTTATTCTTATCATTTTTATGGAACGAAAGGAACCATATTCTGCAAAAATCAAATTCACTCTAATGTAGCAAAAGGCGGAACGTGTTTTTGAATTTTTATCTAGTCACTTATCTGTCAGTATGAATAAAAACTTGTTAATGAATCAGTTATTAATAAATATTCATTTTTAATTAAATAACAAATAAATAACATCTTATTTATAGTTGGTGGAAAAAATTGAAAAAAAGTAATTTGAAAAAATTGAAAAAAAGAAAAAAAACTTTCTAGTAAATTGAAAAAAAGCTCGTTTCTTATGAATATACATTTTTTTAAAATTATTTCCTCATTTTTAGTACTTGATTCGTTTCGTGAGAAATTGGATATTTTATTAACGTATTTTTTTACACTTCGTTCAACGATTCTACCTAGCCAGTGTACTTCAAACCCCAATTAAAATAACTTAGCGTGTTTTCGTATGAAAATTATATTTTTTGTTTCGAATTTGAGAGTTTTGGTGATAAAATCTGTACCGCGCGTTTGCTTGATCGTTATTTTTTTTTTATAATTCACGAAATTGCGAGCATGTTTCTCTGTTTTCCTTTTTTTTCGTGTTTGGATAATTATCGTTGGACGGAAGCTTTATAATTTTCGTTTCTCTCAGATTTGCGTCAAAGATCGACGAATTGCTACACGGGCTGTGTTTAATAAAGGTGGTCGACGCGACACTGATGTTATGTTTGGTCGTATACATGTTCATGATGGTAAAAAGCGGAAACAAATTTTCACATCTTGCTTTTCCTAATTTCCTGTCACTTCGATTAATTGCTAACAATTATTTCAGCGTTAAATTTGATTGTCGCCTCAAATAATTTTTCCGGAATGATCTTGATGCAATCTAATATATAAAAATATTAATAGATATATTAATATTAGTCATCATTTATATTCAAAAACTTTAAAAAATATTTTCCGATTGTAAGCCTTTTAAATTTCATATATATTTTAAATTAAATACGAATTATTATTTTTATTTATATTAATATAATTATAAAGTTTATAATAATTATTTTATAATAAATATAAAATGTAATAGAGTTTAAAAAAATACGAGTGAATTAACAACATAAACATTTTATATCGTATATTTGTTTATTTCAAAGTTCTTTTTGACTAATCCGAAGCTCGTATTCCTCAAATTGAAGAATGAACAACTCGTGCTTCGTAAAACCCGACATTTTGTTATTTTACTGATGGAATGGTCAATTCAACGTATTACAGAGAAAATCAATGGACGATGGTGAAATACGATACGCATTGAAGGTTCAGATATATATTTATTACAGGATCAAAATTCGACCGGTATAATATCGGTGATATCTTACACAGCGTTGCTCATCTCTTACAATTTTAATATATATATTCTTTGCCGAATCGGTCAGCTTCTCAAAGAGAAGGTGAATAATAATTTTAATGAAGTTCACTTAGCGTACAAATTTTCAATGATTTTTCGGGCTTCCGCTCACCAAATAATTTTTTGTCTTTTTCCATGAAAATTAAATTTGTTTTCTCGGTGACGTAAAATTTCAGTGCGAGGCAGTGGGTAAAGCGGCTTATATGACCGAATGGTACAAGTTACGTGGTAAATTAGGACTTTGCCTCATTATGATCTTCAGTATGGCGAATTATCCACGGAGACTCACCGCTGGACGTCTAATCGAACTTTCATTATCAACTTACGGAGCCGTAAGTGGATATAAATGCGTATACAGTGTGTCCCACGACGGAATATCGTCCGTGAAATAGGGGGTTGGGGTTGAAATTCTGAGTCGATTGATATAAGCATACGATCGAAAATTTTCAGCTGATTACGAATATTATCGAATTTTCGTCGAAAGCATTGCACACAGTGAAAAAAAACGTGTTTTTAGAAGTTTTTCCGATTTTTTCATGAAAATTTCGGGTTTTTGCGGGAAATGAATGGTAGATTCGTAATCAGGGGATAAATTTACATCGAAATGGATCAATAAATAAAATATTAAAAAGCCAAAATTTTTTTGCATTTTTGGGGAAAAAAGTTTTTTCACTAAATCATCGATAACTTCTTTTCCTTTGGGATTTGGTGCTCCATTTTGTGCTCGATCTCTTCGTTACGATTTTCCCTTCAAAATCTTTTTTTAATCATTAGAATCCGATGATTTTTCGATTTTTGGCAGAATTTCAAAGTTGGACCATCGATTTTTGCAAATTTTTCCATACATACCCCTTTGCCAACGCCATTATCTAAGTCAGGCAAAATCCTTTTCCAAACCCCCCAAATGAAACCCCATAGCGCAGAAGGCGCTCGCGCTACTACCTTTTGAAATATCGTTATTTTTGGGATTCTGGCAAAGTGGGCCTGGGAGGTCGAAAAAATTTTTTTTCCTTTTTTTAACTCTTAGAAGGGTGTATTTGATCGGAAATTTTCCGCTGATTACGAATATGCCCGAGTTTTTGCCGAAAGTGCAAAATTAGACTGGGAAAATGCGAAAAACCTTTTG
>JAPYZI010004996.1:0-17618 GCA_030523105.1 Ophioninae sp. A BG-2022a
AAAAAAAAAAAAAAAAAAAAAAAAAAAAAAAAAAAAAAAAAAAAAAAAAAAAAAAAAAAAAAAAAAAAAAAAAAAAAAAAAAAAAAAAAAAAACGAACGAAAAAAAAAAAACGCCGGAAAGACGCGTTCGTTGAAAAATAAATATGGCGCGTGTATGAATAATCGAAGGCTCCGAGCGCGTCATAATTAATGACGAGGCGGGGTCCACCCCGTTTGCCACTGTTCTTTCTCCCTTTTCCTTTTTTTTTTCTCGTGCGCGCGACGTATTTTTTTTTTTTCTTTTTCTTTTTTCCTTTTCGGTTCTCCTCGTTACCTGATACGTGCACGTGCACCTTACCACACCGCGGTACCTTCCCAGCCTTTTTCGATTGACGATTCAGCGTCGAAAGACTCGTGGATCGATCGTGCACGCGCGCACATAAGCGCGCGAGAATAAGCTCCGGCCCTGCCGCTACGAGTCGAGATGGTTGCCGCTAGGGTGATCCGTGCACCTGTCCTTTTACTTTCTCGAACCTGTGCCTCTATATATATATATATATATGTGTGTGTGTGTGCGCGCAGTGTATCGAGCGTGGGTAGAGGGAACGGCGTATGCGGTAGGTCGGACGAGATGGATGCACGCCGACTTCGTCACGAATTGTGTCGTTGTCTCTCCATCTCTCTCTCTCTCTCTCTCTGGCTCTGTAGCTCCGAGTTTCTGGTGTTTCGCGTAAAAGCCGTCAGGTGGAGACACTCGGAAAAAGGCTCGCGGAACGGGAATTTCGAAGCGTGTCGTGTCGCGGATAAAATTAACCCGGGAAAAAGCACGTAACGCGGGTAAAAATATGGTGGTCTTGGGACTGAACGGTTCGGTCGATTGATACATTTTTTTTTCCTTCCCGATGCATCGGAACGACGGGCTCGAGAATTTTTATACACCATTGGTACGTGGGATTGATCACTCGTCGTCTTCTCGTTCAGTCGAATCGATGAACAAGTGGTGTAGCGATGTCGGTTGTTCAGATACGCTGATGAAAACAGCGAGGTTAGGTTGTTGTATTTAAATCTTTGCGAATTTCAGTGTTTTTGTGTTTTCGTTTGGGTTTTGGTTTGGGTTAAGCCGATAATGAAGTTTGCACGGAAGAAACGAGGGAATTGAGAAAGGTGAGGTTAGATTTGTAGGATGGAAATGTCGGTATTGATAATTTGGGTTGGAGTTTTTTATGGCACGAAAGTTTTATGAGATCGGATACTTTTTTTAAATTCTTTTTTTTTTGGGTGAAAATGGATAGCTGTGAAATACGAGGTTTTTGAGGAAAAAGAACAACGATGATTATTTGTTGGTAAAATAGATTGTTGGTAAGGAAGGAAAGTTTGTTAACTATGCTCCCTTCGAATTTTTTGACAATTAGAATCAAAATCGTGGTAAAGCTTTCATGTTTGTTACGCAGCGACGTTTTTTTTTTTTTTGACATTTACCTTGAATCTGCGAATGTTGCACGTCAAGCCTTTCCCTTAAGGCCATGACGAACGTTACCACATGACGCACGAGTGCGAGAGAGATACTCGAAACGTTTTGAACCGCGATTTCTCAGAAATGAAACGTTATCGTAAAAAATGGCGACCGGGAGGCCCTAGGTGCCATCGTCCTGAATGCGCACAACAAATTTCATACCGATGGGTTCAGCCGTTTGAGAGAATAGTCGTTTCAAAATTTCGAAGTGGACGGATTCTCGCCCCGATTTCTGAAGGATAAAACATTTTTGTCCAAAATCGCGAGCGGGAGGCCCTTGGTGCCATCGTCCTGAATGCGCACAACAAATTTCATACCGATGGGTTCAGCCGTTTGAGAGAATAGTCGTTTTGAAATTTCGAAGTGGAAGGATGCGTGTTCGTCATTCCCTTAAATTTATATTCGCGTCGAGCCATCTCGCGATGTTTTGAAATATTTCGTAGTAACCTAATCTCACAAAAGTAACGTTGGTTGCGTCGATCCACGAATGAACAGTGGTAAACTCGAGCGATCAGTTTTAGCCGAATAGAAACGAATATATACGGAGGGTGGAATGCCCCGAACGAACCTTGACCGTTCATCGGCGTCCTTAGGCCTCGGTCGAATAAAGTTGCCAGTTGGGCGGTGCACAGGGTCGTTGCTTTAGGAAGAATCGAGCGAGCACGAAAGAGCACGCGAGAGAGAACGGGGCGGGGGGGGGGGGGATGGATAGAATGACGGTCGCGCTACAAGAATAGAATTCGTGGATGATTCTCCGCGAAAGCCGCAGAGCGAGCTAGTGTTCCGCGAGCGTTCTTCCTCTCCTTCGCTTCCCCCACTCCTCCTATTCTTCCTCTCTCTCTCTCTCTCTCTCCTTCTCTATCCCCGAAACGTGTGTTAGAAGTCTTATGGTTACGTCGCATCGAACAGCGAAAAAATTCGAAGAAAATTATGGTAATTCTGTACTTTAGCGGCTTTTTCGAAAAACGGTCCCCGATTGTTTTTTTTTGCCGATAAATAGCTGTATTTTGTCATAGAAAACGATATTATTTATTACGAAAGAAGTTTCCTATAAATTTTGATTTTTTTTATGGCCATGTTTAAATATTTTGTATATTTTTGAAATGTTCGAATACCGTTTACGTTAAAGGAGACCACTTAGTCTCGTGGCATCGAGGCATCGCAAAATTTAAACAGACATTATTTGTTTGGGTAAAGAAATAAAAAAATGTATAATTAACAGGAACCTTTGTCCGTATCAATAATATCATTATTTATAACAAAATAAAGTTATTTATCAGCAACAAAAAATCGGGGAGCATTCGAAAAAATCGCTAACGTACAAAATTATCCGGCCCGTTGCTTCCTTCGCCTTTCTTTTTTGTTTTGTTTTCGCCTTGTGTTCCTCGACCAACGGACAATCGCTCGAGCCGTGCGCATTGGAATCCGTGGGAGCGTGACTTTCGGTCAAAACAGGGCTTCGATGTGGATCTCGCGCTTGTCAGGTCGCGCATAGGTCGAACTTATAGGATGTCCCTCGGGCTTAATGGGATTTCGCGAATTAACGCGAAATACGTATACTCTTGAAACTCGGGATTCACGTAAACGTCGCAACTTGAAAACTCGAGGGTTTTTTTTTTTGTGGCTACGACACGGTTTTACACGATCTTGAAAGGTTTGATTTGATTGGCTGGTGGTGGAAAGTCCAAGCAACAAATTTTGGTTCGTAAGCCCACCGTGTGGCGCTGCTTTTCAGACACGAATCGGGACTAACCTAACCACATGGAAAATTGTTTTGTCGTGTCAGGATTGGACAAAAATCAAAATTCGGAACATTGGACTAAAACCGTATCTTTATTTCGAATACAGTAGCGTGCTCCTCCGTTATACCACAAATTACGAAATGTCTTTCAGCGATTAATCTTTCACCCTCTCGAAAGCTTCGATGCCTTGGACTTGAACCCGTCCATTGGCAAAGATCATTGATAGTTATAAATAAAACCGTATTGGCGTTATTAGATAAGATGAACTATACCGCACGAACTAGAATACGCGATTGCACCCTCTCTGTCGCCATATTGCATTTCGCCACGCCTCGATGTCCGAACAAGCGTTTGCGCGTGTGTCAGTTGAAAATCGTTCACCGCTGTAAAAACATACGATTTTGCCATCTCTTTCGTGCTTTCTCTTTTTCATCGCGTTCGAAAATTGAAGCTGCAAAAAATTGGACCCCAAGCTACTACCGTCGTTTCCGTGCTTCTACATGATACGTGAGACTCGTTTATCGACTCGAAAGTAGCGGTTAACCCCAATCCGTGAATCCTATAGCTTTGACATTTCCCACCTCCTCCGAGAAACATTTTTTTTTTTCAATTTTCTCATTAGCCTAACCCCTTCAAACGGCTGATACGATTCAGGCTAGCGAACGTAATTCGGCATCGAGATCGAAAGTGCGTCGCGCACGCGCACGAACCGGTTGATCGCAGCGACTCTTGCCGTTACGGGAACTGTGCAAATTCTCAGTCAACCCCCACTCCTCCCCTCTCCCCTCAATGTATGTAAAATATTCAAACTGTGGAAGACGATTCTCATACTCCCGTGTGTATTCACGCCCAACAGTTTCCGCGCTCGCGAGAAAAAAAAGTTCCGATGTGTGAAGCCTTTTTTCTTCGTTTGAACACGTGACTACTGTTGACCCAACAAACACGCACGCGTAGATCGAGCAAACTTTAACGTTCGAACTCTCGGGTTTCTCCATGCGGTGCGGAAGAAAAACACACTCCCGCCATCCCTCGGAAATCACTATCCTCACCCCCATATTGACACTCGAACAGAGGGCGTTCTTTTTTATCCATTGAGCCCGATGGATATGGTCGGAGAGCGTCGCTTTTCTCTCAACATTTTTTCTTGATGTATCGCACCGCCGAACTGTCGAGAATGTTCCAATTAGTCAGCAAATCGGATTTAGAAATACACGGATACGAGCTCGTACGGATGTGAGTGTACAACGCGCTTTAGAGAAGAGGAAAAAGAAAGGTCGTACTAAAAATGAATCATCCATAATTCGTGTCGACTATAAACGGTGCTGAAAAACGTTGGCAAGGAAATTACGAGCGATCGGTTGGTGGGTCGTTGTACACGTCGTCGCGATTCATCTCTTCCGTTGAAATACCTATCCCGGCTACGTTCACGGACGTTCCGAGGTTTTACGTTTTCTTTTTTTTTTTTTTTTTTTCGAAACCTTGCCAACTTCGCGAATTCCAACCTGATATGCAACGAGGTTATCGCGAAGTGATTCTGTGTATTCTTGGATACGTATTTTCGGTGCGGTGAACGGAAAAAATTGTTTTTTTTTTTTTTGAGTGCCGAGAGAAACTTTCTGTGCACGATAATTTGCAATATTTGGAAAAATGAGAGATATACTTTTGCGTCGATCGTATTCTCGCATCGACCAATCGAATTTATCGTGAAACTCAACGAACGATCGTATGCGAAAAAAAAAATGCAATTTCGTAACACGAGGCTTTTCGAATTTCTTTCGTTGCAGCAAAGAAACAGAATGGAGCCGCATTACGAACGAACAGTCTTGGTTCAGGTGCGCGGACGCCACCTCTGGAGAGAAAAAGCAAGTTTTCCGCCCTCGGCCGTCTCTTCAAGCCTTGGAAGTGGAAGCGAAAAAAGAAATCCGACAAATTCGAAGCTGCCTCGAGATGTGAGTATTTCCCTTCTTAAAATGGCGGAATTTGATGGGACGCGAAAAAATTTGTGAAATTTAATCATTTTTATCAGACAAATTATTCGTCCGAATATTTTGAAAATTTCGAAAACAAATCTTCAAATATAACGTACGAAACATGAAATACAAATCGTAAAATCTATTTACAAAAATGTTCACAAATATTCACCTGACATTAAAATCTATTCGGTCTATTTATTTAATGAATTTTTATTAAATGAATATCGTTCACAAAAACTATTCGTCCGAATATATCGAAAATTACGAAAAGATTCTAAAAACGTAACGTACGAAAAATGAAACGCGAATCGTAGAATCTTTTCACAAAAATCTTTACAAAATTTCACTTGAATTTGAAATTCACATTTATTTATCACCCGAAATTATCGATCTTCACTTTGACTTGATAAAAATTCAAAAACTAAGCAGGAAAAAAATCTTACCTTGTAAAATGAAAAATTTTTTACGAGAATATTGTGACGTAATTTTGATGGGTCTGTTTCCTAATATTTCGGGACTGACTCACGATATTCTCGATATTTCATACTTCAAAGATACAGAGAATCAAAAAATTGTAAATAATTATTTTCGATGTGGCCCCTTAAGGTATTTTGGTGCATAATAAATCATTGTATTCAATATTTCCATATCTACCTTTAAAATCCTAATTTTCCAGCACTCGAGAGGAAGATATCGGTGCGAGCGAATCGGGAGGAGTTGGTGCAAAAGGGAATTTTGTTGCCCGACAGTCCAACCTCGTACATACCAGAAAACGGTAAAGTGAAACATCTTCCCTTCCTTCTCTAGGCCAGACTTGCATAATTTTGTACAACTCTAACCCTCCATTCGTACTTTTGTCAAAAAAGATGGGATCGACATCAGCGGCAGCGAAACCGGAAACTCTCAAAAGCCACCGACGCCTCAGCAGCAGCAGCAGCAGCAGCAGCAGCATCATCATCATCATCATCATCAATCGCAGAAGCATCATAAGGAAGAATCACCGATTATCGGTGGAGCGCCATCTTCGGGTATCGAGCATCGAGCACCAACGCCAACCTCAACTGCCAATACGCATCAAAGCTGTACGAGTGTTTCCGGTAGCAATCAACAGTCACCCCATCCGTCACCGCTTTATCCGGGAATCCCGGGGAGTCAATCGAGTCAACCGAACGGCAATGCGCAAGGTGAGATTTATCACCGGGACGATAATCAACCGGAAATTTGGATTCCGCAGTCATTCAACATCCAATGATTGTCCGCTGGAAGATTCGAGAGTCGCGTTTTCTCCATGTCGGAGAAGTTTTGCGTCAGGACGAAAAGCCGTCAACTGACCGAGGGCGAATCGGAAATCGATATTTCCGTTGGGTGCGTTGGAAATATATATATATATATAAATATATATATATATCGGGGATTCCGTAGCGAGGGAGGGAAGGAGGAGAGTGTACAGGGACGCGAAGCAAGAGGGGAAAAAAAGGAGTTGAGGTAAGAAGAGGTTAGGTCAGCCACCTCGACTTCAAGCTCGTCCGAAACGAGAGACGCTGGTTTCGAGTGTTTTGCTCGATTCTCGGTCGTCGCGCACACAAGCTGCTCGGCCCCGTCGACAAAACCCCGAGATGGTCGAGAGAGGAGGGCTTGCAGTCGGTTGGGAGTGGAGGGAGGGTGTGCAGCAGCAGGAGGCTCGATGGGTGGTGAAACGGTGATGCGTCGCGGGTAGGGGTTTTAGAAAGAGCGAGCGAGAGAGAGAGAGAGAGAGATAGCGCGATTCGGCGTCGGCGTCGCGACGCCCGGACACGCTCAGTCACTAACCGACCTTACTACGACGCCCCGCTGCGCGCTATCCCTCGTTTCTCCCCCAAAACACGTCGTACCCATCAAACGACATTTTGTTTAATATTTCATTTATTATTCGTTTAATTCTCGTCAGGGTGTATATTTCCACGTTTGATTTTCACGGATTTTTCGTAATCGCCGGGAGTGCGATCCCGTCGTGGAAAAGGAATCGGGTTAAAGAAGATATTAATTAAACGCTGCTTGGAGGATGATGGTGGTTGGTGATACGAAGAAACTCGCGGATCGGGGTTACCCCGCCCCGAGAGTACGACGCGCGTTTCTCGGCAGTCCCAGTCGTCGATCATGACTCCCTACGACCAGTCCACGTAGATTCCTCGTCAAAACGTTTCCGCATTACTCGGGAGAAGATAACGGCGAGGTTTACGATAAGAAGCAGTGAATCGTCGGAGCTCTGTGTGTGTGCGCGTCCGTGAATCGTGAGATACTCATCGCGTAGTGCTCCATTCTCTTATTTTTCTCTGTTGTTTTGGTTCTTCTTTTTTTTTTCTGCATCGTTTTTTAAAATTGATTTTTCGATGAAAAGAATAAGTTATTAATTTATTTTGTCTTTTCGAGAGAGGAGACGGTGGATTCTTCGGAGACGCGCGAACGTGTGAGACGCTCCAAGTATCGTCGTTACGAGTCACTGACCTCCCCCGCCGCGCCGTCCAATAGTCGAACGAGAACACTACTCGTACCAATCTCGTCGAAGTGTGCGTACGCGCCCGCGCGCCCTCGACCGCCTATGACGTTTTCCCCGGTGCACTCGTGTTTCGACCCGAGCCAAATGTTTCATCCCCGAGCTCACCGCTCCTGAAACTACCGACGTTATTATTATTTGTTTTTTTTTTTCTTTTTTTTTGTTTTCGACGTTCACGATTCGAGAGACGACACGAGGCGAAATCGGATTTTTTTTCGATTACGAATCGAAATGTATCCAACATCCGAGGAATTGAAGAGCTTGATCGGATCGCGACCAATATTCTCTAGGCGATCTCGATAATAACGGGGATTCCTCGGACTCGAAAGAAACGAAGGAAAAAGAAAAAGGAGAGGGATAGAGACGGAAAAGGCAGCGAAGGTGAAGAAACAAAATTTAAGGAGTCGACTCGCTGGTGCATCGAGCCTGGAAAATCGTCGAAAAACAAGAGAAACGATAATTATTGAAAAAAGAGTTCTCCGATTTACCGAGTATCGACACATCCGGTAACGAACAATCCGCACCTCGAAATATGGCGAGTCTCGACGAGTATGGCCACTCGAGACCGATTTAACACCGTCGTTTCCCCTTCTTTTTTTCCTACCAGCGGATCTACTTCCGCTCGGACACTCTCGATTATCCTTTTTCGTTGGCGAACGGATCTCCCGTATCGAGATAATCGTACGTGATCAAAAACCCGCCGTTACCTCGATTCCGTTAGGCACAGTGGGAACCATCCGATAAAAACTTCTCGTCATCAGTTGCATCGATGTGTCGCGAGTGAACAGTGCGCGACTTTCTCATTACCTCCGAAACGCAGTCTTTTTCTTCTTTTTTTTTTTTTTGAGTTTCCGTTAAGAAACACGGATATTATATTTCTCGAAAGACAGTTTGACGGGTATCCTTTTTTTTTTACATTTCGATCGGGTTCGGGGGTGCGGTCGATTCCGTGCGCTTGGGCGCGCGCTCTCACGCCGATGATGGGATTTATTATGGGCTGTACGTGTTTCAAAGGTACCGGTCTGGCTCATCTCTCCCAAGGTTCGTCGAGGATCCTTTGTCCCCCAATATCCGGTGACCGTTTCGTCTCGAGTCGTCTCCCATCGTTCAATTGTACTAACCTCTCCATACCTCGAATTCTGTTGTCACGTGATATCGTTCTTACTTCGCTTTTCGACACGGTTTCTATATTTTTATGAATCGGTCGATCCCAAGAACAGAGAAATGTAGAAATCAAGATAGGAATAGAGAGAGAGAGAGAGAGAGAGAGAGAGATTGATTGATTGATTGATTTTATTGTTTATACTTGAACAAAACAAAAGATAGCGAACTATCAGTTACAGAGAATGTAAGGTTGCTTTAAAACAACAAGCAACCACGAACGAGACTTAAGACTAAGCACTAAACTATAAAATAAACTAAAACTAGAAACTAAAACGAAAACTAGGCATAGCTGACTCTCTCTCAGTACAGCTTGAGTGTTTAATTGGGGAAAAAAAAAAACAAAAAAGTTCAAAAATTAAAATTGAAGAGAGAGAGAGATAGAAATAGATGAATGTTTAAATATTTTAATTAATAGAATCGTAAATTTATTTACGATAGCGACGTTTTTTTTTTTTTTTTTTGTAAAAAATGAATTAGGGAACTCGTCGTTTTTTTTTGTCTTTGAGAAGATAAAACAAAAGTGAGGGAATTAAAAAATGATAGAGAATGAAAAATTTATCTTCACTTTGCATTTCGACGATGCTAATTTTTACAGGACGGGGAAAATGATCGGGATTAAGAGCTACATTTATTTAAGCTGGGTGACGGTTTTTCGTCAACATATTCAGGAAGAAAAAACTTTCAATTCTCATAGTCGAGAAAGCGTCATAATTTTTCTTCGTAAAAAAGCAAAGTCCTGATTTATTGACCGAGTGATTAACACTTCAACATTCAGGAACTTGAAGTTTGAAGGGCATGTTGTAATAATGACGTAATTAGAATTTATGGAGGGATTTTACGAAATTTCCGCTTTTTACAGAAGGGAGAAATATCAAAATCCGTTATTTCGAAACGTAAATACATAAAAAAAGCGTATTTTAGTTTTTGATCGAAAATGGAGCGTGGAAAGTACCAGCGTTTTTGGAAAATCAGCTTTTAAGGGGTTAAAATCCGGATCGTGGGTTAGAAGAGTATCGACACTTTTTCTTAAGAAGAAAACAACATTAACATATTCAAAATAATTTGTTAAAATTACTCAAACAAATTTACTTTAGTGGAAATTAATTAGAATTTTGAATAATTATTATAGAATTTCTCAGCTTTTGATAAAAGGGTTTAAGGGCCGTTTCAGGGTTTTTCTTTTGGGAATTGTATTCTGGAATTTGTCATCGATGAACGAAAAATTTTGATGATCAAAATTTTGATAATCAAAATTTTGCTGAACGAAAGATTTAATAAACAAAACATATTCATGAATGAAAGATTTTTATTAAAGAAATATTTCGATTAACGAAAAATATTGAGGAACGAAAGATTTTGATGTGGAAGAAATTTCGATGCATGACAAATTTTGACAAACGAAAGATTTACTGAACGAAAAACTTTGAGGAACGAAATATTTTGATGTGGGTAAAATTTTAATGAATGAAAAATTTTGATGAACGAACGAATTGCGGATCGAAAAATTTTGATCGTCAAAATTTCTTCATCGAAACTTCGAACATCAAAATTTGTTCATTAAAATTTTGAACATCGTAATTTGTTCATAAAAATTTTGAACATCAAAATTTGTTCGTTAAAATTTTGATGAACGCAGAATTTAATAAACAAAAAATGTTCATGAAAGATTTTGATTAACAAAAAATATCGATTAACGAAAAATGGTTGATCAACGATTAATTTTGATGAACGAAAAATGGCTCTTTGTAACGCAGTTATTCGTTTCTTCTGTTACAGGTACGTACGCGAGAACATCGTTGAGTTTCCAAAAGTGTTTTTCGATTGATGAGAATCGAGATAGGTATGAAACGCGAGCCGAGACGCGTACCGAGGCAAACAATTATTTCGTAAGGTGGATTCCGCAAGGACGAAACTCGGGACAACGCGATCGATCATTTCCAACGTCGCGACTTTTCCATACTTTTGTTTTATCGCTTCAGCCTGCGTTTTCATCCCACGGAAAATAGCTTCCGATCCTCCGAGGATAAGCGGGCGCAGTTACGCCCCCGCGTCGCTTGGAACTTACCCAATGTCGATACGGGTGCTCACTGCCTTATCCTTTCCGACCGTCGGTAACAACACGCGCGAGATATCGCCGACCGTATCTTTGACGGATTTTTTTTTTCGACGCTTCGCAGGATCGCTTCTTTGAAGATAATATCGCAACTTCGAAGTTTCTTCTCGAAGAAATCGCATGAAGAAAAAATAAGGAAAACGGAGAAAGAGAGAGAAAAGTTATTAGCTGAATTTTAAAAAGCTAATATAAGATCAATAGCTGACAAAATTTGAAAATTTCGAACGCTACCAAATACGAGGAAAAATACTTTTTAAATCGAGATAGATTGCGAAGAAAACAAAAAAGAAATGAGAAAAAAAAAAACTAAATCGAAATAGATCGCAAAATGGAACAAAAATTTACACAGCGTCGAAAACAAATTAAAAATCAGAAAAAAAAGCGATTAAAATATATCGCAGAAGGAAAATAAATATTTTACGATCCCAAAAAACGAATGAAAAATCAGAAGAAAAAATAAATAAAATTAATGGCAAAAGAGAAAAAGCAAAAATTCGTAAAGCGCTAATTAAATCGTACGATAAAAGAACAATTTACGAAATACGTTACAGAGAGCACGGGAAACAAAACAAAAAAAAAACCAGAAACTGTTGGGCGGAAGGTTGATATCCACGAAAAAAAAAAAAAAAAAAAAAAAAAAAAAAAAAAAAAAAAAAAAAAAAAAAAAAAAAAAAAAAAAAAAAAAAAAAAAAAACAAATCGAACGTTCGTTGGTGAACGACGCGATGGGAAAAAGAAAAAGCGAAAATTAGTGAAGCTGCGAGGGAAGAACGACCTTGGGAATAATAAATGAAAATGTCCAGTCGGCATCGTGGGAAAAATAAGAACCGTAAAAATGTTGAAGGACGTCGAAATGAAAATTGAAAAGTCTCCCACGCGCGACCTCTCGAAGCGTGCGAAGAATTTTTAACCGCCAAAGGCATATCGCGTACGACGTGGGATTTTCAATTTTCAACCATGAAAACTCATCGAAAAATGAAATCGTTCGAGAATCCTGGAACAATTGTGATAGAACGAATGAAAATTGTAAATTTACAAAGTTTCGATGTCGAGTGAACGAGAAACATGATATTAGGAGGAAATGTTGATATTACGACGTAATAACAATTAACAAAGGGATTTTTCAAAATTCTTATTTCACAGAAAAACGAAATATCAAAATTCGTTATTTCGAAACACAAATTCATAAAAAATCGTATTTCAAAAATCGTCAACCCACCGGATGAAAATCTCGATCGGATGATCAAAGAAAACAACAAAAAAATTGCTTTCGACTTAATAAAAAAGAAGAAAAAAAAATAGAGAATAAAATGAAAAAAAAAAAAAAAAAAAAAAAAAAAGAGGAACGGGGAAAGAGTAACGCGTCACGGACCATCGAGAAGAAAGTTCTCGAGATCGTACGTTCGCGGGGCGGATGCGGCAACGAATCGGAAAAAGAGAGTAGGATCGTTACTCGTCGTTGGGTTTATCGAGGCGATATGAGTTGCCGGAGGATGTGTGGCTACAAATACAGCTGAGCTCTCGCCCCGTATAAGCTCGAATGTCAAGGACGAACCCGGGAAATGGATTTTCCGAGCAAATCCGCCGTGGGCGCGCACCTTTCCCCGATTTCATCCCGGCCACCCCCTTGTAATCGTTTCCCATGCAAGAATGCCTCGTGGCAGCGGGATTCGGGGTCAGGGCCCCTGTCGCGACCGTCACCCGATCCTTCTAAAGGAAAAAAAAAAAAAAAACAGCAAAAGAAGGATCTCGGATCTCTCCTGCGAGTAGTAATATTCGCGAAACCGGAAGTATTTTTCTCGGATAGATGAAGTAACAGGTAGTATTTATCCCGGGGAGTAATAAATCGTAATAAATCGAAAGTATTTTTCTCAGAGAAGAGTAAACCGGAAGTATTTTTCTCAGAGATTAATAAACCGGAAGTATTTTTCTCAGAGAGAAATAAACCGGAAGTATTTTTCTCAAAGGAGAATAAACCGGAAGTATTTTTCTCAGAGAAGAATAAACCGGAAGTATTTTTCTCAGAGAGAAATAAACCGGAAGTATTTTTCTCAGAGAAGAATAAACCGGAAGTATTTTTCTCAGAGAGAAATAAACCGGAAGTATCTTTCTCAGAGAGAAATAAACCGGAAGTATTTTTCTCAGAGAGAAATAAACCGGAAGTATTTTTCTCAGAGAAGAGTAAACCGGAAGTATTTTTCTCAGAGAGAAATAAACCGGAAGTATTTTTCTCAGAGGAGAACAAACCGGAAGTATTTTTCTCAGAGAGAAATAAACCGGAAGTATTTTTCTCAGAGAAGAATAAACCGAAGTATTTTTCTCAGAGAACAATAAACCGGAAGTATTTTTCTCAGAGAACAATAAACCGGAAGTATTTTTCTCAGAGAAGAATAAACCGGAAGTATCTTTCTCAGAGGCCAATAAACCGGAAGTATTTTTCTCGGAGGGCAATAAACCGGAAGTATCATTCCCAGAGAGCAATAAACCGGAAGTATCTTTGCCAGAGAAGAATAAACCGGAAGTATCTTCGCCAGAGAAGAATAAACCGGAAGTATCTTTCTCAGACAGCAATAAACCGAGAGTATCCATCCCAGAGAGTAATAAACCGGAAGTGTCTTTCCACGAGACAAGGGAAAGACAGTTTCTTCCTGAAACAATCGGAGAGCAAAGAACCGGAAGTGGATTTTCCACGTGGCAAACGGAACCGGAAGTATCTTTCTCACGGAGGAAAATTTCATGAGCATTCAAAAAAAAAAGAAAAAAAAAATGTCGACGTGAAAATTTCACGACCATTGAAAAAAAAAAAAAAAACGAAAAAAACAGGTTCCACGTTGACAGTCGAAAATCTGGCAGACGCGTTGACGACTCCGGAACGTAAATCGCTGTTGAAAGCGCTGTTGGAATTCTACCTTCCGGGATGAAGGTTCCATCTAAGATCCTTGAAAAATCGAGGAACGAAGGGTGTCCCCCCGATTCGTTGGTGGAGCGACTGTGTTTGGTTCCGAAAGAAAAAAGAAAAGCAAAAAAAAATCGATGCTCGCACCCTTGGCAGCGGGAGGGGGGGGGGGAGGAGGAGGAGGAGGAGCAGGAGTAGGAGGATCGGGAGGTCAAGGTCTCGGTTGTCGGCTAATAATCTCGTCGTGGGAAAGCTCTCTCGAGCGAGAGACACCAAACGGGAGATCTCCCATATCCGTATCCAGGCTTTTCGGTAATCGCTGATGCAAATTGATGAATTATTAGATACCCGAAGCGAATTACAGGGTTCAAGGTCGCGCACGCGTTACCGCTCAAACGTGGAATCGCGAAAAGTGGACCGAGAGAGAGAGAGAGAGAGAGAGAGAGAGAGAGAGAGAGAGAGAGAGAGAGAGAGAGAGAGAGAGAGAGAGAGAGAGAGAGAGACAGAGAGAGAGGAGATCTGTACTCGTAGGAGGAGGAAGCAACGACTACGATAACGGAATGATCGATAATACGCTCCCGCGCCCGCGCCCACGGTTTCTCCGTGTGCGAGGAGCCCCCTCCTGAGTGCGGTAACGGAAGCGTCACGTACGCGAGGAACCTTGCGTCCCGCGCGATTGACACAGCGAGTCTTTTCCTTCGGTCCCCCTGCGCTGGTCCTCGAACGATACCAGGGAAAAGAAGCCCAGTCATGAGGGTTGGTTGGGGAGGGGTTGAAGGGTGGAAGTTTTCACGATTCCGCGGAGTCCTGCGAAAGAGAGAGAGAGAGAGAGCAATATTTCAACGGCGACGTTTTTACTCCTCCTCCTCTTCCTCCTCCTCCTCCTCTCCTCTCCCCCCCCTCTTTCTCCTTTCAACAGTTCCCCGCTCGTCGTACTTTTCCCCCGTAACGATCGGGTTCCCTCTTGCCCGGGGTCCGAGGGCTCGCGCGTTTGCCTCTCTTCCCTCCCAACCAGCCTTCCCCCTCCTCCCTCGCTTTACAGCAAACTTGTCGCTCTTGCGATTCACGCCCGCGCTTTAACGGGCCACCCACGCGCGCGCGAGAGTCGGAACGTTGTACGCCCGCGCGAATTGGTAACCGCTCGTGCGCGGCGCAGAGAGAGAGAGAGAGAGAGAGAGAACGGCGTCGCGACGACGACGACCCACCAGCTGGTGGTAGTGGTGATGCTCCGTGCCGTTCTTTGCTCTCATCTTCGAACGATCCCTCACGGATCTCACTGAGAGCCCGGCTCTCGCCTTGAACGCATCGTGGTCGTCGTCGTCGCCGCGTCGACCCTTTTTTTTTTTCATTTCTTTGTCCCTTGTATTTCACCTCTTATCCGCGGTCTCTCGTATACGCTCTCGCTCTTTTTTTCTCTCTTTTTCTATATATATATATATATATATATATATATGTGTGTGTATATATGTATATTTTTCTTTTTTTGTTTCTCTCTCTTTCTCTCTTTTCCAATTTGGACTTTGTTATCGTCGACGAATCCGCGACAATGGCGCGAGTGACGACGTCGAACGAAACGACCCTGAACGTGACTGTGAAAGGCCGTAATAACGCGACTTCCGGTTTAAAGTAACATCAACGAGGATATTACTTTCCTGGTCGGAGGAAGGAGGTGGGGAAACAGGGCCGAGGGGGCTTAAGAATCTTTCGAGATAGAGGAAGAAATATATAAACGGGGTAAACCGGAAGAAGATATACGTAATGAGCGGTGTGAGCTTCCTAGCGGCTGTGAAAACCCTTGCGCCGGGTAGTCGACGCCGGCGAAGATGCGAGAAACAACAGAGGATTACCGAACACACGTCCGACGATTATTCAATCGATAATCGCGAAGAGGAACGCAATCGACACGAACAACAACAGCAGCAACAACTTTTTCATCAACATCATTCCCATCATCATCATCATCATCAGCATCAGCATCAGTTCGGACTTCTTCAACCTGATGTCGTTCCATCCTGGGACGGTGTACCACCTATTACACCACCGGCTGATTTTTTACCCCCGGGATACAAAAAGGGTGACAAATTTCCATCGCCAGGTGAGAGGGCGAGAGAGAGAGAGAGATCGATCGATCGATTGATTCTCGCGCGACGTTGTTTTCAAGTTCAATTTCCTTTTTTAAGTTTTTGTTCTTTTTTTTTTTTTTTTTTTTCGCGTGTAACTATTCAACGATGTTATTCGTTTGTGTACAAGAGGGGGTTCGATCGTTGAGAAATATCGGTCAGGGTCGAGGAATTTTTGAAAAGCGGAAACAACGAGCCGCGATCTATTTCTATTTCGAATTCTCGGAGTTTATAGTAGGTGGGAATGTTGTTGTCAGCGATTTGTTTGCCCTCGGTAACGCGGCGGTAGCTCGGTTAATCCGCGTTTAACCCTGAGTGAATTCCAGTTGAACGATGATTAACATAGGCGCGGAGAGTTCCCGAAATCGCGTAAAGTTCGCCAAATTATTTCCGGCGGGGAGTGAAAAGGAAAAACGAAAAAAAAAAAAAAAAAAGATTCTCGAGAGAGATGAGATACACGGATACTCGGTTCCGTTGTCTCCGATTCGTTTGACAGTCGCGCGGATACACACGCGTGGCTCTCTTGAGACGGTTGGAATTTCATTGGCGCGATTCCAACTCGAGAAGACTCATAGGAAGAGAGAAAGAGAGAGAGAGAGAGAAAGAGACACGACCGTGTCCTAGAAACGTTGCGAAAGAAGCGTACATTCCATCGTGTTTCGATATACACCCGCGCGACCGTCACGGATCCGTTATAATTGTCCCTCAAAAGAATTGATTAACGAACGGTTGTTTGTTTGCTTTTTTCTATGTTGAACGCAGAGCCGAAGAAGGAAAAGTCCGATCAGCAGCAGCAACAGCAACAGCAGCAACAGTACCATCAGCAGCAAAGCGGAAATGGAGCTTTATCGTCCGGGAACGGCGAGACAACGACTGCAGGAGGAGCCGGCGGTGGTGGTGGTGGTGTCGCGTGCCTGACCGGAAATCAAAGCTCGGTTCAATCCGGTGATCAACAAAAACCCAATCGTCCGAACACTCTCGATCCATCGAGAATGATTGCCAGGCGGAAAGGTGCTGGTACCCAATTAACCAGTGATAAACAACAGCAAATCGAGAGATACGGTACTTCCCATCCACACAACAATACTCTCGTATTATCGGAACTACCGGAGCCACCTATACCACTGAGCGAAATCGGACCGATACCCCCACCACCGATGTTCAGTTCACCCAGTCCGACGCTCCTTGCGAGGCAACGACAACAGCAACAACAGCAACAACAGTCCCAGCAGCAGCAACAGCAACAATCACAAATGTTGCAGCCACCACAGATGCAACAGCAGGGACAAATGTCCGCGTGGGACACGAGAGGCTTCACCGAGGTGGATGGTCGGTTTAACGTCTCTTCGTTATATCGCCAATTAACTTATTTATTGATTCTTGCGTTATGAGAATTCAAAGATTCATCGTTTGGAATTTTTTTTATGAATTTTATTAACAATCGTACTCAACTGTGGGTTAAATTTGACAAAGTTCGATCGTTTAGAAATCGTGGATATTCGTTTTTAAACAATTGTTTTTTTTTAGAAGTTACATGTTAGACATTTTATTCATTTTGCCAGTTTTTATCACTGGATATATCAGCG
>JAPYZI010004997.1:0-11626 GCA_030523105.1 Ophioninae sp. A BG-2022a
TTGTAGTGTGCATTTAGAACGATGGCACCGAGGTCCCACCAGTCGCCATTTTTGATAAAAACGTTTAATCCTTGAAACACGCTTTCGTCCACTTCGAAAATTTGAAAGCGAAATTCTCCGAAACGGCTGAAGGAATCGGTACGAAATTTGTAGTGTGCATTTAGAACGATGGCACCGAGGTTCCTCCGGTCGTATTTTTTTATAAAAACGTTTCGTTCTTGAGAAATAGCTGTTAAAAATATTTCGACTATATCTCTATCGCACTCTTGTGTCACGTGGTAATGTTCTTCATGGCCTTAAGTCGTATAGGTGTACTGGATACGAGGGAGGCCACGTGTTAGCCTGATGATGATGGATGTCTGCATTTGTATGCGTCGTATCTCGGCGCGTACCAAGATTACCATTACATCGAGGGATTGATCTAAAGGAGTATACGTATGACAAGGCACAGAGGAAACAGAAAAGAAAATGTAGCTTGGCACGAGCCCTGTTTGGCTGTATATTAGAGCCCCAAAGGCACTGAGAGAACCAGAGCTTTCTCTCTTTCATTTTCTCTCCTTTTTCATCCTTCCCCTCCTTCCTCCTCTTCTTCGTTTATTTCCACCCTTCGGTGTGGCTGTCCCTCTCGATTCTCGTTTCTGCAACGAACCGCAATATCGCATTTGCATTAAACGCTGTTTCTCGAGCGGCTCGTTCTTCCTTATCCGCATACCAGGCTGATGGACATCAACCTTGGTATCAAAAAGGCCCACCATTGGAAAATTTACTCTTTTCCCATGGAATCACTTGGGCCCTTTTATGAATCAACAAAAACAACGCAAACGTCGATAAATGATAGAGAACTTCGTATCAGGCTGTTTTTTTTTGTACTCATACTTTACTCATCTGACGTGAAAAAGCTTTTTTTGTTTTTTTTTTTTTTAGTTCAGTGGAGAACGGACAAGACTGATAGATTTAACGCTATCCGCACCCAATCAAGATCGATCAATCGATCCTACACGATACAAAGCATAAGCCGATACGGACCGATGTACGAATCGCTAATAAAAGGCTTTCATCAATCTTGCTCTACACCCCTACGGACATTCTCCATCCTTTGCTTACCTCACGAAGAGCCACGGTTCTCGATCGTTATAAATCGATGAGAAACTACGCGCCAATTTTTAATGAAGAATCCATTTTCCTAGGTGAATGGAAATCGGATGAAGCATTTGAATGTCCATTGGATATCCATTTTGTTTTTCGTTTACGAAAACACTTTTTTTTTTCTTTTTTTTTATTTTGGTCGTGGTCGATAAAAATTGAAAACTGAAAATTGTTATTGTATTTAAAGAAACGTGAGGATTGGTGGATCGAATTGATCTCGTTTTTCGGATGGAGATTTTTTTTATTTGCTTTTTATGATTTAATTACTTTTTATTAATTGAATTTATGGTTTTTATAATTCGTTTTTTTTTGTTTATTTGTTTTTTCGGATTTATTGAATTGAGGATTTTCACGAATCGTTTTTTTGTTTATTGACTATTAAGATTCAATTTTTTCGAAATCTTGTCTGCTTTTCTCAATCGTAAAAAATCGCGATACCGAACGGGATAAATATTAAAAAAAAAGAACAAATAAATAACGACAAATTGTTATTAAAAAAAAAAAACAAATGGATCGATCTGAAGTTCCACGTAGATATAAATGTAGGTTAGATAACCCCTCAAATTTACTGTCATTTAGACGTGTCTGATAAGTTTGAACGATCGACGCGACCACGTAAAATTTTCGAAATTCGTTTTCTCCTCGATCGTTAAATTTTCAGCGATAAATCAAGAACCAGTCCCTAGGGAATTAAGGGGTGAATAGATCGACGCTTGAATATTTGGAAAAAAAGGTTTGGTTTTTGAGAAAGTTGGATTTTTGTTCGTTTAGATGGTTGTTTTTGCGGAAATCGGGGGTTCTCGAAGTCGAGACCGATATTCTTTTGTTTATCGAGAGACGAGAAATTCTTTCTCGGTTGGGTGACACAACAACGTAATTTTGTGATACGGAAGAGAGGGGGAATATCGGTCTCGGCGTTTGCACGAGACACACGAGCGTGTCGTTAAAGCCCGTGGGCATTAAATTTGCAAGATTAATCTGCGCTTCCATTAGCCCTGCTATCTCGGTGGTCGCGGCGCGCAATCTGCTTCTCCTCGAGGTTTCGTCGTGGCGGAACTATACTCTCGGTATTTTAGCGTTCGTTTGGTCAAGCAATGCGAGCCGGGCGAGCCATCGTTACGTATATACACATTTGTATCCTTGGACAGAGAGAAGGAGACCCTTCCTCGTCTTCATTTCTCTCGGCGTTCCAATTATCCAATTAATTGTGTAATTAGGTGGAAAGCCATTTATTTTTTTCGTCATTATTAGGCTAGGAACGAAAAAAATCTTATTTTTGGAAATAAAAATTATAATAAAACTGTTATTAATAAAATAACGGTTTTAATCGCGAACGAGAATTATTTTCATCGAAAATTAACTCTCGACTCGTGATATTCGTGGCACCTTAAAAACGTGAATCCAGCCAGTTTTTGTCTTCGCTCTACCACACCCACAATTATTCACGAAAAAATCTGGAAATATTCACGGCTCATTTTTGGAATATACTTTTCAAGGGGAAATATTTGTTTGGGTTTGTTTGGGTTTAAATTTAAAATTTAAAAAATATTTGTTTTTGTTTCTTATAAGAAAAATTTATTTTTTTAATAAGAAAAGTAAATCAAATATTTGTTTTTTTTTTAAATTTAAACCCAAACAAATATTTCCCCTTGAAAAGTATATTTCAAAGATGAGCCATGAATATTTGGAACGTTTAAAAATACATTCATTTTTTCATCAAATATCGAGCAAATCGTAGAAAAGCGTTTTTCTTTTTCAAAAAAAATACCGTAAGTAAAAACAATGAAAAATGTTTTTCTACCACCATTTTTTTTCGAGGAAAAAGGTTGCTCTTGAAACAACAAAAAACATATTATATTCATATAAAAACTGATTATAAAATAACATAAATGATTATTTGATTATTAATTATTCAATAATAATTAAATAATCATAAAGAAATTTCGTATCGAAATTTTCGATCTGTCGAAGTGGACCCACGTTCGTGAATTTCTCACATAACAATAACCGCAAAATTAATTTTGATCGATCCAAAAAACCAAAAAAAAAAACCAAAAAAGATTACGAAACAAGAGTAGATTTGAAAGTGAGAGTCGTGTCAGTAGATATATACGTCTGCAACGAGGACGATGATACATACGTGTAAAAATCGAAAAGCAAGCTTCGTACCTACTTTAGAAATTTCGTAGTCAAAAAGAGCGTTCTCACGAGGCGAAACAAACTCGTCGTTGAAAATAGTTTTAACGATAGGCCATAGTTGAGACTCGGGGAGCGAGGACTAATCGAGTTCGTTGCCAAAAGTGAAACGGATTCAAAGGGTTTGGTCGGGTCAAAAAGTGGCAGCGAAAGAGCCAAAGAGAAAGAGAGAGAGAGAGATATATATAACGAAAGGGAGGGGGAATTTGAGGTACCAGGGGGTTAAAAGTTGAGAAATCTCGTACGTGTGGAAAGCTCGCGAGGATTTCGGCTCGAAGGTACAAGAAAAGTACATTACTCGTGTTTACTTAGCCACGGTGTGTAACTGGCAACACTAATAAAATGTGCATGCGCACGCTCCATTCCGAAGTCCTCCGAAGACTTCCTACTTTCGAAATTCGAAGTGGCCAACCTTCTTGTCTCAACGATATCTTTTCAACGAACAAACATTTTATCTGGCGAAACGATATTTGCCGAAATTCTCATCGTTGGCTCTCCAACCCTCCCGCCCATTTCTCTTCGGTCTTCTTCATCAACTCCGGTATAAACACTCGTTCGCATACTTTTGCCTTGGCAACGGCCCTAGCCCAAACGCGTTCGCTCATTTTTTTCGTAGCTGTTTTGTTAATTTGCTTTGAAAATTGTTCCAACCTAGATGAAAATGAATTTTTCGGCGTTTTAGGTTAATTTTTTTGGGTTTGTTTTGGTGGGTTTCGTTTTGTTTGGGTATGGAATTAAAATGGTATTAAAATCAAATAAAAATGCAATTAAAATGGAATAAAAATATAATTAAAAATGTCTTTTTAAGTTTGTTTGGGTTTGTTTCGATTCGTTTGAGTTAGTTTCGATTTATTTGGGTGTTTTTTTTTTTCGATTTTTTTTTATTGCCATAAATAACTTTAATTAGTCACCACTAGTGATATTTAGCCGGCGGAGGCTGACATTTTTTTTTATTATGTTTTAATTCCGTATTAATTCCATTTAAATTTCATTTTAATTCCATTTTGATTCCATATTAATTCCATTTTTATTTCATTTTAATTCCATTTTGATTCTCTATTAATTCCATTTTTATTTCATTTCTATTCCATTTTGATTCTCTATTAATTCCATTTTAATTTCATTTTAATTCCATTTTAATTCCATTTTGATTCCCTACTAATTCCATTTAAATTCCATTTAAATTCCATTTTGATTCCTCATTAATTCCATTTTAATACCACCTTAATTCCAGAAAATACCCAAACAAACCCAAACAACCGAAACAACTTTGATATTACAGTGCTTTATTTTTGATAATAATAATTGAACGCGTTTATTACCAACACTGTCTCGAATAATGATTAATCCACGATGAATATTATTCCCCTAAAATGCAATAAATTTATCAATTTTCAGATAGAAATGAAATTATAGATGTACCCATGACCAATGAATTGGCTAGTACGACCTTAAGGGACTCCAATACCTCTCGTATAAAACGCGCGTAAAAGAGCTCGTAGAATTTGCGGTTGGTTTTGAACGGCGTGTCTCGCGGCCGCCATCGCGGGGCCGGGCGAGCTTCATCCGCTAATTAAATTCGATAAAATCAGGAGCCAGCTCGGTACGTCGCTCGAGGACGTTAGACTACGTATACCCAATCCGTGAGCTATACGTATACATGCTCAAACGTGTGTTTAACTCAACGCAGACGAGAATACCCGAGAATCTACACACGCGAACCTTTAATTCCTTTCTATACGCGTGTACGTGAATAACAACGGTCCGAGCGTTCCAATCCACAGGGAAGATCGTATTGGCCCCTTCCTCGCTGATTAACAAAAGGGCGGAAGTTGCGTGTCCGTCTCGCCGGCTTGTTCGGGAGGGTTGGATTCTCATTCTCCCTAAAAGTCCGAACCGTGCTCTCGCGCCATTTTGTTCGTCTTTTTACATCCTGTCGAAGTGTATTTGTTTGGGTTTGTTTGGGTTTGTTTGGCTTTTTTTTGGATTTGTTTGGGTTAAGGGAGGGCGAACGATTCGATCCGGGAAAACGAAGCCTGAGGAATCCTGAGAAACTCGAGCAAACCCAAACGCGGAGGAATCCTAACCCAAACAAACCCAAACGGACTCGAGGAAAGTAAAAAGAATCCTAATAAGCCCAAACAAACCCAAACGAAACCCGACGAACTCGAGCAAACCCAAATGGATTTGAACGAATCTCAATAAATCCAAAAAAACTGAAATGAATCCAAATAAACCCAAACGAACCCCGATGAACACGAGCAAACCCAAACGGGTCCGAACGAGTCCCAATAAACCCAAACAAACCCAAACGGACGCCGGCAAAGTAAAAAGGATTTTAATAAACCCAAACAAACCCAAACGAACCCCGATGAACTCTAGCAAACCCAAACGGGTCCGAATGAATCTCAATAAACCCAAACAAGCTCGAATGAACCCAAATAAACCTAAACAAACCCAAACGGACTCCAGAAAAGTAAAACACGAATTTGAATAAACCCAAACGAACCCAAACATTCCCGTACGAAACCAGAAAAAGCCAAACGAACCGATGGAGTCTCTTGGCTTGGAAACGCTGCTGGAGGTTGTTGGAGGTTATTGGAGGGTAATGGAGGGTAAGGGAATTTTTCGTCTCGCACACGAGGATCATCATTCGTTTCTTCCCTGCGTTTCTTCCAATACGAAGCTTCTCACTCTTCGTATTCTCGCTCATCCTTCTCTCATCTTCCGTTCTTCGTTCTCCTCTTTGATCACGTTATTTCTCTTCCTACCTCTCTATTTCCATTCGCATCTAACTAGAATGTATCGATGTCATTTTTCAGACCCACCTAAAGGGCTCCGAGAGTTTTCTCGTTTCTCTCTTTTCCTCTCTTTTTCTCTCTTTTTCTCTATCATTGCACATCCAATCGTAATCCTGGCAAACGAGCTTGACAAAATACACGGAAGGACGCTGAAACGATTTCCTGTCTAGCCACGTTGCTTTTACACTCGACTCTAATGTTGCCTTTTTCTAATCGAAGATTATACTTTCCATGCCAATTTTCATAGATTTATCCATTAAAAACTGGTAAAAAGAATTTTTCTTTTTTTAACCCAAACAAATTTTCACTTTTCTCAAAAACGAAACACTTTTTTCGTAAAAGAAAAGCATCAGCCCCTTCGTCCAAAAATTCTACAGGGCCCCATGCTCATAGATTTTTCCCTTTAAGAATGCGTACAAAAAAAAATACATTTTTTTCAACCCAAACAAATTCCCAGTTTTCTCAAAAACGAAACGTTTTTTTTCTCAAAAGAAAATCATCAGTCCCTTCGTCAAAGAATTCCACGGGATCCCATGCTCGATTTTTCCCATAAACTTTAATTCCCCCATGGGAAAGTCGATTTTTATCACCTCCAGAAATTTGTCGATCTTTTGGTCGTCTTGAATCGAAGAAAAACTTAGATCGCGTTACTCAATATTGCTTAATCGATTTTCCATCGAAAACTTTAATCACTCACTGAATAAAAAACGATTTTCGAAGTTGCGTTTTTTTAACGCTTGATGAACGTTTTTTACTCGTTACCATCCCGACCAGTAGTTGCAAAAGGTTAAATAAAGTTTTTATTCGAAATTTTCGTTGTACTTTAAAATCATTCTTTTTTTGTCCCTTTTTTTAAACCCCTTAATTTCAGTAATCTTTTTTTTTTGTTGTATCCTCGAGGAATCCTGAGTGCAAATGAAGTCATATCGGACGAGAGAGACGGAAGGATAGACGCGAGCTCGAGAGGGTGGAGGGGGAGGGGGAGGGCTTGCAATCATTACTTCACAAGTTTACCCAGCGCCCGTCCTCGGCTATTAATCTCGCAGTTAGTTTGTTAGTACACCACACATAGTTCACGGTATCCGTACGTGTTCTTTTACACGCTTTTGTATACGGGGTGTCCCGAAAAAAAGGGAAAGCTCGTCGATTATTAACCCCACGAATTTTCAAAATCAATTTTCTCCCATACTTTTTCTTTTTTTTTTTAATCAACTCTAATCGACTCTTCAGTATTAATAGACCCAGAGTTCGGTGCTTTTATTTGAACCTCAAAAATGTATAATCTTTCAAAAAACTAAATTAAACTTCACCTTTTATTTTATTTTTAATCCGAGATTTTCGAGACTTTCAATAATAATATGCGAATTTATAAAAATTGTTTTTTTTTTTTTTCAAACAATACTTGAAAAAGTAAAGCTGATTTATAATAATAATTATTATTATTGTTATAAATAATAACAAGACGTGTAGAAAATTTCATTAAATAATAATAAATTTATTTTTTATAATAATAATGATAATGGTATCTTTTAAAATAATGTAAATTCTAGAATAATAATAAGTAATATAATAATGCAATAATAATTACAATTGAAATTATTATTATTATTATTTAATAATTGCACATTGTTTGTATAAAAATAAAAATAAATTAATACTTTTTACGATGTAATAAAACACACAAATATATTTTTACATAAAATGGTAATATAAAAAAATGAGAAATTCTATATAAACAATATATAACAACAATAACACCTGGAAATATAAAATTTATATTTCGACACTCGAAAATATCGTGCGAACGTTACTGAACAATAAATAATTAAATAATACACTTTATTATTAAATGATGAATTATTGTTTGACGTTTGTTTGGTTTTTGTTAGTTTTTGGGTCACCCTGTGTACATACGTGTGTACGTACGCAACGAATCGAAAGAGTGTTGGAGAGTTCCTGGAGACGATAAATAATCCGCGCGAGCGCGATTTTTACAGCGGTCTCGCGCTAATTGTTATTTACGAGTGGTTATAAACTATATCACGGCTTTATTAAGCGCCCGTATGGATGTTGGGGGCACCAAAGGGGAGGGCGAGAACGGAAAAGAGGAACGAATAATCGGGTCGCGTTCGAACGCACTCCCAACTGCACTATGGCCCTATCACTTATCGTTTTCACCTTCCATCAAAAGCAACAAATCATTTTTGTCCCTTAAAGTTACGAACGGAAGAGATCACGCTAAATCGCGATATGGAGTCAAAATAGAGCTCGACGAGCACATCCGTTTTTTTTTTTTTTTTTTTTTTTTTGAGAATTGAAATTGATGGAATACGATTTTGTGTATTAAAGTACCATTTGATTATAAAATGATTTGGTTACCCCCTTAATTATTGTATCATTGATGATTAAGGAGCATTATCGAATCATTTCATAATTAATTATCGATAATTTGATAATTAGAGAATTCCTTAATCATAAAACGATTAATAATCATAAAATTAATTATTGATCATTAATTTTTATCAATAGTTTGATATCTAAGGAGTATTGTAAAGTTATTATTATTATTATTATTTGTTTTAAACGACAATACGTCACCAGTTGACTCAACATTTTCAAACAAAAATTTGATATTGATATTAGATATTAAAAAATACAAAAGTTCCTTCAAAGGAAAAGTTTAAAGTTGCTGTTGAAAAGTTTCAAATAATGAAATTTCAAAAGTTTCAAATATTGAAGTTTCAAAAGTTTCAAATATTGAAATTTGAAAAATGTCAACTATTTTCACAAGTTTCAGATATTGAAATTTGAAAAGTTTCAAATATTGAAATTTCCAAAGTTTCAAATATTGACATTTCCCAAGTTTCAAATATTGAAATTTCTCAAGTTTCAAACATTGAAATTTCCCAAGTTTCAAATATTGAAATTTCAAAAGTTTCAAATACTGAAATTAAAAAAATTTCAATTATTGAAATTTCAAAAGTTTCAAATACTGAAATTTCAAAAATTTCAACTATTAAAATTTCAAAAATTTCAAATACTGAAATTTCAAAAATTTCAATTATTGAAATTTCAAAAGTTTCAAACATTAAAATTTCAAATCTTTTATACATTGAAGTTTAAAAAATTGTAAAATTCAAATTTAACAAAAACTGAAAATAAAAAATATCCGAAGCAACTAGAAAAAAAAAAAAAAAAACAAATTGGGTCTCGTATAATCCAATTGTACCGCTTCGAAATAAATTCAATTTTTTCGGTCTTAACGCCCTTTTGTATCTAAGTCCGCGTTTTGCCGTTCATACGTATCTACCTGGCGGGAAAATTCAGGGCTAACGGGGGGTTGACTTCCCCATGGACGGAAAGGGTGGTAGGCCGTTATCGCGAGCATAAATCAAGGCGTAATTAGCCCAGAGAGAGGGTGCGAGAGGCGACGCTGTTAAGGGTGGCATGGAGGGGACAGGGGAGAGAAAAAGAGAAAAAGAGAGGGAGAGAGAGAGAGATTGTTGGGAAAAGAGTTCCGACGAGGTGAAACGGGCGCGCAGTGGCTGACGTCACGGAGGCCTCGAAATCTCTTTAATTAATACAATTATATATACATATCCAAGCTATCAGCTGAAAGCATCGTTTAGAAAAAAAAACAGTCTTGAAAAATCTGCTCAGTGAATAATTGAAAGTAATAACCCAAAGTGAAACTTTCTCTCTCTCTCTTTTGTGGTTTTTATTTTTTATTTTGTATTTTTCTTTAGGTTAAGTTTTCTTTCTATAATAATAATAATTATTCTTAATATTATGTTTTAGTTTATATTTATTTTATTGGCTTTCTTTTTCTTTCTTCGTATTATTTTTATTATTATTGTTTTATTATTTCCAATGGTTTATTACTATTATATTTGTACAATATCGTTTTGTCTTTTTGTTGTTATAAAATTGTTGTCCGAGAGTATGACTGGGGTATAATAAACTTTATCATCATCATCATAATAATTCATTTCCCTCTTTTTTTCGTTTCGAAACGTTTTCCAACGTTTGGGTTTGGGTCTGTTTGGGTTAGTCGGCGTTTTCTCGAAGGGCGACCCTCCCGCTCGAGTCTCTTTACGTTTCAGTGATTTTTCGTTTCAGCCAGGCTTCGGGAATCGAGGAATCGTATCGCACCAGTCTAAAGTTGCGATTTCTCTTTTCTCTCTCTCTCTCTTTCTCCTTTTTTTCGATTTTTTTTGTTTTGCAATCCTTGGGCTTTCTTTACCTTTGGTTCTTCAGCGTTCTTCAACCCTTCTCCCCCCCCGCCCCCTCTCTCTTTTTCTTTCTTTCTCTCTCTCCCTCTCTCTCTCTCTCTCTCTCTTTTTCTCTTTCTCTCATCCTCTCGTTCGCTTAATCCACCTGTGGTATCCGGTGTCGAATATACACTCTCCTTAGTATCGAATTACCCCCAACGCTGCGAAGGTAACGAGTCGTGACGATCGATTCGCGAAATCTCTCTTCATCTCCGTCTCCGTATATAAGATCTGTCCCTTTCCAGCACTCGCGACAATCCCCGTGCAAAGACTCGGTGCTCGCTCTTTCTCGCGTGCTGAAAAAAAAAACGTTCTCTTCTCCCTTCCTCTCTTCCCCACTTTCCTTTCCTCCCTCCCTCCCTCTTCTACCTCTTTCCTTCTTTTGGTCTTCTTCTCATCCTCATTTTCGGTTCGCATGAATTCTGCGATCCAACCTGACAGGGGGTAGCCCACCGGTGTTAAAACAAAGTCCGAAAACTCTTCTTCCCCCTAAGATAGGTTTGCCTTCGTTTCCACGCTCGCGAGCGTCGAGGGGCGAAGGCTTCGAGGGTTTTTGTTTTTTTTTTTTTGGTTTTTTGGAGAGAGAAGAAAAAATAGTCGTTGAAACGGTTCGGGATTTTTTTCGTTTTTTGAGGTTGAGGATATTTGGAATTTGAAGCGAATTTTTCGTTTGGTGATTTGATTTTGAATTTTTCGTTTGGTGATTTGATTTTTGAATTTTTTGTTTGGAGATTTGTTTATTGAATTTTTTGTTTGGAGATTTGTTTATTGAATTTTTTGTTTGGAGATTCGATTTTGAATTTTTTGTTTGGTAATTCGAATTTTCGTTCCCGTTGTCACTTTGCGATTTGGATTTTTCATTGAATGTTGACTTTTTAGGATTTCGAATGTTCGATGGAATTTTCATTTTAGAATTTCGAATCTTCGATGGAATTTCGACTTTGTAATTTCGAATTTCGATCCATCTTAAGTCTTAAGTTTCTTCAATTCCTGGATGTCCTCGAATTAGTCTAATAACGGAAATGACGCTTGGTTATCAAGGTACCCAATAATACAAGAGCCCAACGGATTCCTTGATTGTTGGTGGCGCAGACCAGTTTTCGGTGTCGGGGATCGCTAGTCGCGTGAATCTTTGCGACACTTGGAATCGGAGGAACGAAAGAGCGGTCTCGAGCGGAAAGACGCGCGGGGGGGGGGGGGGGGGGGGGGGGG
>JAPYZI010004998.1:0-11621 GCA_030523105.1 Ophioninae sp. A BG-2022a
AAGGGGAAATATCTTTTGGGACTATGATTGGATGTTGGTTATGATAGTCATAGACGTTGGTCTATTTCTTGGAATTGGTCCGCGACTCGTTATCTCGAGTGTTGGAAAAACATGTGGAGAAAAAGGGGCCATGGTTGCGTCGCCGCGTATACCCGAAGGTAGGCTTTGTTGACTTGAGTCTGAGCGAGCGCATGGGAAATATCGCCTGTTTTATGACTGTGTAAACTTCCGGCCCGAAAGGCTTTTCTTTCGAAATATATATTTTTTGCAATAGACGATTTGATGTGTCATTCTTGAACGATCATTATGAATTCGTGAATTTCTACATTATTTTCCTTACGAGTGAGAGTGTCTTTTAATTTTATGCGTTTCCTATGGGTCGCTTAGCGTCTAGAACTGTTCGAGTTTCTCATTCTTATGATAAAGAGGTTTTACTTCTTCGTAAATATCTTTTGAAAAAAAACATACTGCTCGCAGCTGGGCTTATTGGCGTCGCCAGGTCGGTGACCGTTTAGGTTTCGCCAGACGTGACACTCTCAAGAGGTAATATGGTAGTTTCACCTACAAGGAGTCCACCGATCTTAATGAAACAAATACAAAAATTTAAACTATTATTTGGTTTTTCAGAATATGCCTCAGGTTCTTATGCATTCATCACGAGACGTCGACTGGATCCTTCATCACTGGCATTCATGTGGTAGGATCGATATAATCCGGGATCTGGAGATGTGGGTAAAAAAAGATATTACAACGGTCGGATTTTAAGTTAAGATTGAAAAACGTGGAAGTAGCAAAGGATGGAGTAAATATTATATGTCGGTGGTTTTTTATATGGCTGGGATTTGCGGAAAACGTGAGTATGTGAGGCGCAAGTTATTAGATGGCGAGAATCATCAAGAGGTCTTCGACGATGCGGTGATCTGTTCTTCTCTCCCTGTCGCTTTCTCTCTCTCGCTCTCGATGACGCGACGGTAGGGCTCTTCTCTGTCCCACGATCTGTAACGAATATAACCAGAAGTGAGTGCATGTGAGTGTGTCTGTGAATACTGTGGATTAATTGGGTGTGAGTGGGTGAGAATGCTTGAGCGTAATACGCGGCAAGAGGTTTTTGTGATATTCCAGATTTTCGGAATTACGGGTGGCGTTTTGCGATAGCAAAAGAGACTTAGCGGGTACCAAAACGCGGAGTCGACATTTCCTGCAATTTTAGAAAAGAAATCTTTAAAATTGCTGGCACAATTGGGATCGAGATATCTCGCGGGTGTTGAAATTGGTTCGCGGGGCTTGCACGAACACTGACTTGGAGAGCGCGACTTCTCGAAGACGAAATTTGACTCTATAGGAATAATGAAATATCGGCTCGGATCGTTGAGCTTTTACTTCATAGCGGGACCCTCTGTGTTCGGTCGACAGGATGCCAATCCCGACGAACAATGGGCTGATGGTATTAGCCAAGGGGTTTATTTTTTTTTATTATAAACCGCCTTCGCCGAGGCTATTGTCACGGGCAATGGTTCTCAAACTTCGGGGTTGCTGGACTTTTATTAAGGAACATAGATGGATAGTTCGTTAGGGCTTCAGGCGAAATACTGTCGAGTATCTTGAACGGAGATAACCCGTCATCGATTCTGCCTAACGATCACCGTCTACGGCCTGGCTTACATGATCCGACTTCCAGTGCAATATTGGGGCATCACTCGCGAGAAAGAGTCCTAAAACCGAACGAGATGGTCGAAGTTACGTTGGGAACATTTGCCTCAGGAGGAGATCTCCTAGTTCCAAAGGAATATAATTTATTTGATCAAAGAACTGAAGACGAACGTACGTACGCCCTTAAATAGCGTACGCGATGATAGGGGAACTTCCCTTTCTTGGAGGCTCATGAGGTCATCCGATGGGGACCTGGTGGAGTGGATTGCACAAAAAGCTGGATTGTCAGAAGGAGGAGCAGGTCTGGACCGGGAGATATTAACTGCGCCGGAATTTATTCCCGGAGTAGTTAATTTTGTTCGTTGGCATGCAACGTTTTGTGGTGATGGAGTAAAAAAACGGAAAATATAGGGATTGTTCAACCCTTCATGTTTTTTTGTCATGAAATTATAGTGGATTTTTCATCGCTTTGAATTAGGAGAATTTTCGTATTTGTTTCATTAAGATCGGTCGACTCCTTGTCGGTGAAACTGCTATATTACCCCTCGAGATGTCTTTCTTCGAGGGGTGGTTTTACCCCTTAAAACCGTGTCTCAGGTGATGAAAAAAATACGTGTCGCTTACATTTCGATGTTTTATAGTATATCCAAATTTCAACTAAATCAAAGGGTGTTCCTTGTATGTCGAGATTGCAATCACCTTGTCTGCAAATAATCTGCGTCGCCGCGACAATTCAGATATTTTATATCGTAAATAAGTGTGGCAAGTGGATGAGTCGTAATCCTCATCAATAGAAAGACTCTGCGCAGAGGCAATTGTTAAACTCGACGCTTATTTCAATCAAGAAAATGTATACAGTGAATGGTATGCGTGAGGCTTCAGGTGGCAAGGGACCATGGTTTTCCCACATCGTTATCAGTGGAAGTAAAGTACTTGTTTTTTTTCAACCATTTTCCCAACTCTCAACCCCCCGACTATGAGATTTTGTATTTATATACTCGGTTATATACGTAAAGAAGTAAAAACACGAGGGTAACTCCCCTTATGGAAGAGCTGCGACAGTGGGGTAGACCAGCAGGAGGGTAAGAATCTTTTGTTGCACGCGGGATCACTAACCTTCGGCCAACTCGGAAATCCTACAAGCTTCGCAGTAGAAGACATCGTTGCTTGTCGAGGGTGTACAGCAGCAGCCGTTAGGTTCCCGCAGGGGTGGATATAGTAACGCTGAGTCTCCTGTTAGGACTGAGTATTCAGCTACACGCACCCACACTCATATACACACGATACGAAAACTCATCAGGAACCATACACATGTTTCCCATCAAACTCGAGTGGCACTTTGCTACGGAGATGTTGAAGAGAACATTTTCTTACGAGTAGATCCGGGCTACAGAACTCGTATCCCGTAGCTGCGTCGGCGTTTCAATTCATAATTAAGTGATAAAGGAGAAGCTTGATGACGATTTGTCGGTATCTGTTAACCCAACCGATATAAGGGTACAACGCAATGGAGAAGATAAAATAGAAAAATAACAACAGGGTTACCTGAGATTGAAAGATAGTAAAATGACCTGGGACAAGAAAAAATGTCACAACGGGTAACAAACTGGTCGGGAGAGGATGTCAAATTGCTTATCCTTTAAAAAGCTCGTGAAAGAAGTGGTTCGATAAATTAAAATTTTATGATTTAACAGCAATGGCCTATCGCACGTGCGCATTAATATCGCATGTGCTGGTGTAAATTATTATAAGGTACGGCGCGATAAATAAAACACAGCATGAAGAAGTCAGAAAAAATAATTATGCTCACGTTGTAACTCAATCAGCGAATTTATTATTATAAACAATTTATTATTATATATAGTCGATGGGAGGATTGGATAAGTAAATTATACACAATTCGAACGTGAACTTTCGTCAGAAAAATGTAGTGAGAGCTAGAGACTTATAAGTTGAAAAATTTCCTGAATGTTCTCATCCTACGCGCCGTGCATTTCAAATTTTGTACACTAAATTGAGGACCACTGGATCCTTAACCCGTCGGGAAAAAAACGGAGATTGGTGTTCTTGCCGTCGGTCATCGAGACCCTTGTGTGAATTCTCGTCAAAATGCGAGGGAATCTGGCGTAAGTCGAAGAAGTATTCTACGTATTCTACACCGACATACATTTCATCCTTGTTACATCAGTCTCCACCAGAAATTAACTGGTACGGATTTTATGATTCGCAGTGAATTCTACCGGTGGGATCAACGTCAGATTCAGAGAGATGAATCATTTATTAATCGGATTTTATTTACTCATGAGGCAATATTTATCAATCATGAAAATATTAACTTGCATAACATGCATTCGTTGTCAACTGAAAATCCACATTGGCTGCGGAAAGTTGCACACCAAAGACCGTGGTCGGTTAATATATGGTATGGGATTATTGGGGATAGAATCATAGGCCTTAAGAATTTTAATGGTAGGGAGAACACCACATTCCTTCAAGAAATATTATTTCCGTTATTGGAAGAAATACCTTTCTAAATAAGAAATATAATGTCTCAACACGATGGGTGCCCGGAACATTTTTCGCTGAAGGCTAGAAATGAATTTCAAAAGAGATTTCCAAATCATTGGATTGGACGCGGAGGAACTGTATCGTGGCCCCCTCGCTCGCCGAACTTGACGCATCTGGACTTTTTTTTATACGTGGAAGATCTTGTTTATACAAAACGTCCAACTACGCCGGATGATATCCACGAGAGAATTCTTTGACCCTGTTATACGATAAGTGCTGAAGTGATAAGAAATTCTATACAATCCGTGATGAGGAGATTGCAATACTGCATTGATTCCAATGGCAATCACTTTGAACATCTACTAAGTAAGTATAGGTAATTTCACATAAAAATTAAGATCATGTCACTTTTTGATCTGAATTGACCTCGAACGACTTTATTATTCTCTGAGGAATGGATTGCATCAGAGAATAGAGCAACCTTGGCGTCGACTTTTGGTGACCAAGCGCGTGTTGTCGCGAGTTCGATACCCGGGATCTAAACACGGGTGAATTTCGACTGGGATTTTATTAACAATGATGATTCTTTATGTCGAGTATTATATACGGCGTTACGAAGAAAGAGACCCGATGTCTTTATGATTTCGGGGACGCTGAGAAGTTTACGTTACGTATAAATGATCGTGGGTCGAAGATTGTTGACGAGCGGCTCCATATGTTATTCAACATAGAAAGTAGAATTTTTGGTATAATTATCTATTATTTGCCGTGGGATGTGACAAGAGACGCGGAACTACATTTAAAACACATTTCAGCACCTTGATCATTTTTTCATCACATCTGTAATAAATAGATATTTTTTTACGTTTACAAGCAAATCCCGCAAGACATTTATCAAGTTGTATTTTCGGTGTGTTCGTAAGTAAATACGCGTGCATACTCACATTCCACGCCCGCCGAAGCCCTTGCCAGACGGGCGACAATATTATCGAGTGGTAAATGAACAGTAGCTCTCGTCGGTTCTGCCCTACCGACTCGAGTCGGGGCTGCGACAAAATGTAGATAGGCTGCTTTTTCATCTTAAAGATTTATATCGTTACTTGCTCCGTTATACCAATACAGTTTAGAATATATATAAGAACTCTGACTGCATTTTGTAAATATCAGAACGCGTCAGCACAACTACACCCTTTTCTAGGTACCGCCCTTGCCTAGCGTTATTCCTTTCCAGAGCACCGCAGTGTGGGCACACTGCATCACAAATGTGCGCAGAGAATTCAAATAATTATACTAACGGCTGTAGAAAATGTGACAGAGTCGTAGATATACTCGTATTGTATGAAATGGTATGTGTGTGTCTCATATTGCATATACACAATAAGAGTGGGTGCACACACGTGCGTATACGTACGCAGTATTGCACTGTTTGGTGACGGTATACCCTCAAATCTATTTACAGTAGGAACATAATAGACAGCCCCGAGGGTTTATACGCTCAGGGCGAGCGTTCGTCGGGTATATGGGTGAAACGCGGGCTATTTTACCCTCTAAAGCTAGGTAGATACAGGGAAGAGGAAGCGGTGGAAAGGGGTAGCTTTTCCGCAACCATATACTGATATATATTTACGCAAACTGGACTGGCCGAATGTACAATCCACGGTAAAGGTAGTTCGCTGAAATATTCTACACAAAAAGCCAACGTAGAGTTTTATTTTTCCTGTACAAAAGGCCACTGAAACAAATATGGGCATGCACGAGATATAAAGTTCACCGATACCGTCTCGAAAAAGGGGTAGATTAGATTTAAGGGCTGGTAGATTTAAAGAAGGAAGAAAGATAAATTACAACATATCTAGGTATTGATTCGATCTCGCGGAGTTGTCAAGCGGTATCACTCCTCAATTTACTTCTGGTCTGTTAAAAGGTTACAATTTCGAATTATTCAATGTGTAAAATGAGAAACGGAAAACATGATACGTCCAGCTTAGCCGACAATTCTTCTTTAGGTCAAGTTCGGGAGAGATAGCTTCACGAGAGAGATGATCAGTGGAAAAATTGAACGTTGAAAATTGCCTCATCGGAAACATATGAAGTTATCAACAATCTGGTTCGCTTTGTTTTATGCTAGACCATAAGTATTTTTTTTTTTTTTTCTAAAAGTAAGTAAACAAAACGACCTAACACGTTAATATGGATAAAACGAAGTTAAGCGTATAAGCTTTCTTTTCAGATTGTAAAAAAAACGAGAAGTGTATGAGAACACGAACACGAACACGATGAAAAAACAAAGAACGATAAGGAAAACAACACCGCAAACTAGCTATTCTCCTCCACTTTTATGGGCATTACACCAGGACAATTTGGGAGGGGTAATGTTTTTTTAATGATTTATGTGGTGCCATAGGTTCATTTCGAGAGTGATTATTATAAGGAATTGATAACAAAAACAAGGAATGGTTCGTCTGCGATTGAAATGCATATTTTATTCATCATGGTGTCGCGTGTCACATACCTCGGCAAATAACGGATAATTATACCAAAAATTTTGCGTTCTATATTGGACGACACGTGCAGTCTCTTATCAACAATATTCGACCCACGAACATTTATACGTAACCTAAACTTCTCACCGTCCATGAAGTCATAAAGACATCCGGTCTCGTTCTTCGTAACCCCGTATACAGAGTGTTCCACGTAAGAATGTCATCCGTGAAATAGGGGGTTGGGGGTGAAATTCTAAGACAATTGATATAAGCATGATAGGTCCCTGAATTGTTATTAATTTTTTAAGGAAGCCAATCAGGCGCGCCCTTTGCCCGGGCTTGCCTATTAGTGCTTCTACATACCCCTGCCTTCTGTCTTTTCAAAAAGAATTCGAACAATGTTATACAATGTTACAATAAATGTTTATAATAATTTCCCCAAATGTATTGTTAACTACCGAAAATGAATATCCATGTGTTGTAATAAATAAATAATACTAAATAATAAATTTACTCGGCTTATATATATATATATATATATATATATAAGCCAAACGCTCAGAGGTTTATCGTTCAATTGGTGCCTAGATTGTGGTGCGGAATTTTGTTGAGCCAGGACGCAGGAAATGCACCGCCCTCACAACTTGGCCGACAGCTTCCTGATTGCTAGTTAGTTTGTGTGGAATCGCGTCCACCCTGCTTCCGACATCCATTGCACCACACTCTCTTCTGGTTTTCTCGCTCTCCATGCGAAGTTACTATATGTATACTATCGTTGGCCTCGTTTCACCGATGCCTTCCCATGCTTATAATGCTGTCATCGTATCCCTCTGTGTTTCTCCTTCATGTTCTCTCTCTCTCGTGATTCGTTCTTCGATCCACGACATATCCTGCGCCAATCCGTATCCGTAGATTGATTATCAGTCTATATCATTCCACATATCGATGGCCATTCTCATTAATCTTTCTGATTAATTAAGGGGGGACGAACATTTGGAACCTTCAAAACATCGAATTTTTTGGCTTTAAAAGTTACTTTAATGTGTCTGGAATCCGAAAAACTTCATGACTTTGGCCGAAACTCAAGACTTCCGGAAATACAGCCAATTTTCGAGACCCCCGTCCATTCACTCTCAGAGCCGAGCGCAGGTATACGAACTAAAGGGTGCCCATACTTTTTCTCGAAAACACCTCCTCGAATGATACGACTACCCCGAGTGCATGTCCCCGACATCCAGTTCACCGAATGACCCTTCTCCCAACTGAAACAGAGCCAAACACATCAAAATCCAAACCCAAACAGACTCCAACAAACCCAAACAAACAAATGCAAAAAATTTCGAACGAACCCAAACAAACGCACATACCTAAACAAACCCACACACACACACACACACCGATCTTTTTTAATTGCAAAATTCATTCAATTTATTTATCATTTATTTTAGTGACGAATTATTAAGCAGGTGCTTAGGAGGCCACACGCAGAACGCTAATGAAAGTTTCAACGTGACTATTTGGCGTTTGGCTCCTAAACACCTTCAATGCGGATTCAAAATAGTTGCAATTGCGACTAATTTAGCAGCAATTATGTTCAACGAAGATTACTATCAGATCTTAAAAGTTAGATAACAAATGGAGCTGCAAATTGGCAAGCAAGCTATGAATTAGGCTAGTAAAGTCGACGAGAGAGATGGGAAGATGCAAAAAGAGGAAAGGATAGAGCAAAGTGCCTTCTTTGCAGAAACTAAAGGCCTGCTATGTGGAGCTGGCATAGCAAATTAGTCCATAAGTAGCTTTATCAAACACTTTTCCGTTACTATAACTTCTAACGCGTTTTTCGCAAAACTTTTTTCACTTCTTTTTTCGGTGACAACCGAAAAAAGAAATACTTTTGTATTTCTGTTTCAGATTATTTTTCACGACGCTATACTTGGCATCGCAAAAAAAGCCTCCGCCACCATGTGGATTCATCATGCTATATCTCTGTCAATTTTTAATATTTTTTTATAACTAAAAATGGAAAATATTCTTCAGAATAGGTACAATAAACTGTACCATTTTGAAAAACATGCATCGATTTCTTCCCCTTAAAGAAATCCGACAAGACTGCTGAATTTCGGGGGCCCGAATGGTTGACGCCCCTTAAATAATGTCGCTTCCAAATAAATACCGACTGTGGAGTGGTCTGACCAGTTATACAAAATATAGGATAGCTGTGTTTCACATGGAAGCTCCGGTATATTTCGTAATTAGCAAGAGGCGCTCTTAGTACCACGGGCTCAGGTTAGCAAGTCTGTCTCCAGTGCCACAGTGTTTCACGAATGGTAGCCACACTGCCACTAGCGATGGAACATTCAAGAAAGTTTCATGGCCAGTCCCGGCCAACTGTGGCTCGCAAAGCCATGATGGACGACAATAGAGCATTCCCGAGAACTTTAACGTTCTCCAAAATAAACGTTTAACAGGTAAATCCTGAACTCCCATGGCAATTTAATCCAGTTGGCTTGGATATAGAAATAGCGAAGTTTGATGGATCGTTTACAAAATTAAATGGTAGCATCGACTAACCGACGAAAACAAGACATGAGAATCCATGATGTTGCGAAGGCACGACTCGATCTGACACGTTCTCCTACTAATTAATCTTTGATATTGTCAAAATTGCAGGAAATAATTAACTGATGAAAAACTGATGAACGCGATTGTACGTGGAACTTGACCGTTCAAAAATGGACGTCTAAACCAGCCACGTATGTTCGAATGACAGATAAAGTCGGAGCGAGAGGGAGAGAAAGAGAAGCCATCGAGAAAGCAAGAGAGGAAGGGTGGGTATATATAGAGAAGTGCACAGAAACGCTATAAACGTTTAAACTATAGAGTTCCCAAAGAGAAGTGTAAGGACAAGCATTGTACGGGACGCGTACAATGCTTCAGCGGCGATCCAGAGGGCTCTCGAGCAGCGAACTATGAGAGTCTCTTGCGCTGCACTCTTGACTCGACGCCGAGCCACGGGCATTCACTACAGTCCAGACAATGACGAACGTTCCGATGTAAATTATCTAATCTGCAGATGGGAAGAACCCGTTTCTACTCACTTTGTCACTGCTAAAGTTGAAGTATAACGATTTTACTCTGAACGTTTGTGAACGCCGCATTTAACGATTCAACTAAAATCTGTGTTGTAAAGACAATGCGCACTCACTCGGAGGGAATTATATAATTGTTAAACGGTAATTAAATATTTTGCATCAGTTTTTTAATTGGATGAGAACTTGGTTGAAACTACAATGATATTGCAATTTGGAAGAAAACTGAAAAGTACTGGTACCAATGCTCGGACATTGGTTGGAACGTTTCACTATATTAGCAATGTACATGAAAAGTGAAGAAATGAAAAAATAATCATAATATTAGTAATAAATAAATAACAATAATAACATACCCAAACATAGAGACACGAAAGTATCCGAACACAGGGACAAACAGTAATTGGTGTCCGAAAACTGGTACAATTTGCTATTATTTAACATTGTAATATACAATTAAATTAAAAATATACAATAAAAATATAAAATACAATTTAAAATATTCAACTGTCCGGCGTTTAATGTATGCGTTCTGAAAACTAGAATTTACAAGCTTGATAGTAGTTTCAGTAACTGTCTTTAAAACCGATCCTTTACACGAATAACTAATTCTTTAATTTCAACAACTCTTAATCGTCCAATCATTGGTACCATCGCTTTATTGAAGATCTCGAGGCAGTAGAAACGAAGTAGCAAGATAGAATGTAAATCTTACAAGGAAACCGTTTCCGATTTCGTTCACATGTAGGTATATTGATCGAAATATAAAGGACACGTATTTTTTTTTATCCATGGAAAAACAGTTTTCAGGGGTGAAACCCACCCTCGAGGTTGGGCACCGTCCGAGTGACTTTTGCAGTTTCGCATATTTCCAATCCTGATATTTGAATCAAAGCTAATCAACAACAATACATGCAGTGAATAATTAAAAAAAGCACTATTTCCGCTTCAGAAGGGGTGGATAGGGTTGAAATTATAAGGGTTGAAGGTAAAAAAATTCGAGTAGCTCGAAGACGTTTTTTCATCTCGATGGAACCGATTCTGTTAAAAAAAAGGCATGAAATAGTAAACAATATATATTTTTTTACTTAAAAAGGGGTCCGTTGCTCCTTCGATTTCGTTCCTTCTTGGATAAGTTATTCTTCATCGAAGTATAAGGGACATGGATTCTTTATCGGCGCAAAAATAGTTTAAAAGCGTGAAATTCACCCTTAAAACGACTTTTCCAATTTGCCATATTTTCGTATCAGATATTCGTATAAAAACTTTACGCGGAGGGTTTAGATCCAACTTTGTATTTCATCCCTTGAAACTGTTTTTCCGCCGATACAAAAATACATGTCCCTTACATTTCGATGAATAATAACATATCCAAAAATAAACAAAATCATGTTACGTCCGGAGGGGACGTGGGCATATAGCGTGTGGTTCCCTCTTTCTTGCCTATGCCTAGTGCAATAGCACAGGATGAGGGTAAAAAGGGGAAGTGCTGGAGGAAGGGGAAATGTTTAAGGAATGGACTGGAATAATTTGATTATTTGGAAATGACTCGTTCTTATTAACACTTAATTTATTAGAATTAGCCAATTTGGTCAATTTTATTAACAGATGAGTACAGAATATAAAAATGTGGTTCGCTTACATTGATCGGTGTTGACCCTGTGGTTCAGGAAGCGGGTGACGGTTGTAAAATTTAGGGCCTTCGCTGATGGCCAAGTTCGCTCGCACGTATAATATGGGCAGAGTCGAGATGGGTACGCACTGAGTTTTACAATATTTCTTAACTCGCGGAATAGAATAATACTTTGCTCGGATTACTTCGATGGAAATGCAAAGACTTTTAAATTAGACGTAGTATGAAAATACAAATAAAGTATAATTGAATGTACGG